>JAABKJ010003937.1:0-12020 GCA_011634705.1 Andricus grossulariae
AATTTTCGATTTTGTTAGTATCTTTCGTCGGATATTGAAATTTTTATTTACAAATGATTATATTTCAAAGAAGATTCATAATTTTTTCACAATTTTACGTTGAGTTTTCGTTTTATGTCGCAATTTTTTTCAAGTTATTATTATGTAGATAATATTTAGAATCTTTAAACAATTTTCGATTTTGTTAGTATCTTTCGTCGGATATTGAAATTTTTATTTACAAATGATTATATTTCAAAGAAGATTCGTAATTTTTTAACAATTTTACGTTTCTTTTTAATTTTATGTCACATTTTTTTAAACAAAAGTTATTATTATTTGGATAATACTTAGAATCTTTAAACAATTTTGGATTATGTTACTTTTTTTCGTAAGCAATAATTGAATTTTTATCAGTTTAAAATTCAACTGTTAAAAATTGAAGAAAGTTGAAAATTAAATTTCCGTCAAATTTCAAAATTCTTGAAGAAGATTGAACAATTTGGATTCTGTTGGTGTCTTTCGTCTGAAATTAAAATTTTTATTTAAAAAATCATTGGATTTGACAGAAGATTTATAATTTTTTTAATAAGTTTACATTGCGTTTTCGTTTTAGGACGAAAATTTATATTTTTAAACAAAAGTTATTATGTGGATAATATTTAGAATCTTTAAATAATTTTGAATTCTTTTAGTATCTTTCATCGGATATTGAAACTTTTATTAAAAAATTATTATATTTCAAAGAAGATTCATAATTTTTTAACAATTTTACGTTGAGTTTTCGTTTTACATAGATTTTTTGTTTTGTTTTTCAAGTTACTATTATGTGGATCATATTTAGAATCTTTAAACAATTTTGGATTCTTTTAGTATCGTTCATCGGATATGCAAGTTTTTATTAAAAAATTATTATATTTCAAAGAAGAATCATAATTATTAAACAATTTCACGTTGTATTTTCGTTTTACGACAAAAATTTATATTTTTAAACAAAAGTTATTATTATCTGGATAATATTTAGAATCTTTAAACAATTTCCGATCTTGTTAGCATCTTTCATCGGATATTGAAATTTTTATTAAAAAACTGCAATATTTGAAAGAAGATTCATAATTTTTTAATTTTTTTTACGTTTCTTTCTAATTTTATGTCACATTTTTTTTAACAAAAGTTATTATTTGGATAATATTTAGAATCTTTACACAACTTTGGATTATGTTAGTATTTTTCGTAGGAAAACATTGAATTTTTATCAGTTGAAAATGGAGGAATATTGATAATTGAAGAAAGTTAAAAATTAAATTTCCTTCAACTTTCCAAATTCTTGAAGAAGATTGAACAATTTTTGATTCTGTTAGATGTTTTTATTAAAAAAGCATTAGAGATCAAAGAAGATTTATAATATTTGACAACTTTAAGTTGCGTTTTTGTTTTACGACGAAAATTTATATTTTTAAACAAAAGTTATTATTATGTGGATAATATTTAGAATCTTTAAACAATTTTCAATTTTATTAGTATCTTTCGTCGGATATTGAAATTTTTATTAAAAATGATTATATTTCAAAGAAGATTCATAATTATTTAACAATTTTACGTTACGTTTTCGTTTTACATCGAAATTTTTTTTCCAACTTTAATTGTGTGGATAATATTTAGAATCTTTAAACAATTTTGGATTCTGTTAGCATCTTTCATCGGATATTGAAATTTTTATTAAAAAACTATTATATTTCAAAGAAGATTCATAATTTTTCTTTTATTTTACGTTTCTTTTTAATTTTATGCGTTTGCGTTTTACATCGAAAATTGGTATTTTCAAACAGAAGTCATTATCATTTGAACAAGATTTAGAAGCTTTCAAAACAATTTTCGATTTTCTTAGTGTTTTTGGAAGAAAAAAATTGAATTTTTAACAGTTAAAAATTCAAAATTCAATTTTCTTCCATTTTAAATATTCTTGAAGAAGATTAAACAATTTTGGATTCTGTTAGTGTCTTTCGTATGAAATTAAAATGTTTATTTAAAAAATTATTAGATTTTACAGAAGATTCATAATTTTTCAACAAGTTTAGGTTGCGTTTTCGTTTTACGACGAAAATTTATATTTTTAAACAAAAGTTATTATGTGGATAATATTTAGAATCTTTAAACAATTTTCGATTTTGTTAGTATCTTTCGTCGGGTATTGAAATTTTTATTTACAAATGATTATATTTCAAAGAAGATTCATAATTTTTTAACAATTTTACGTTGAGTTTTCGTTTTACATAGAATTTTTTTCAAGTTATTATTATGTGGATAATATTTAGAATCTTTAAACAATTTTGGATTCTTTAAGTATCTTTTATCGAATTTTGAAATTTTTATTAAAAACCCATTATATTTCAAAGATTCATAATTTTTTTAACGATTTTAAGTTTCTTCTTAATTTTATGTCACATTTTTTTTAACAAAAGTTATTATTATTTGGATAATACTTAGAATCTTTAAACAATTTTGGATTATGTTAGTATTTTTCGTAAGGAAAAATTGAATTTTTATCAGTTGAAAATTCAAGTGTTAAAATTGAAGAACATTGAAAATTGAATAATGTTGAAAATTAAATTTCCGTCAAATTTCAAAATTCTTGAAGAAGATTGAACAATTTTAGAATCTTTTAGTTTTTTTTTGTAGGTAAAAATGGAATTTATAACTGTTGAAAATTGAAGAATATTGAAAATAGAGGAATGTTGAAAATTCAATTTTCTTCCATTTTTAATATTTGTGAACAAGCATGAAACAATTCCGGATTCTGTTAGTATTTTTCGTCGAAAATTGACATTTTTATTCACTCATCATTAAATTTAAAAAATGATTCAGAACTTTTTTACAATATATTTTAAATTACGTTGGCGTTTTACATTTAAAATTGGTATTTTTAAACAAAATTCATTATATTTTGAACAAGATTTAGAATCTTTGAACAATTTTTAATTATGGTAGTGGTTTTCTTAGAAAAAAATTAATTTTTACCAGTCGCAAATTCAACTGTTGAACATTAAAGAATACTGAAAATTGAAGAAAGTTGGAAATTAAATTTTCTTCAATTTTCAAGATTCTTGAAGATTGAACAATTTTGGATTCTGTTGGATATTTTTATCAAAAAATCATCAGATTTCAAAGAAGATTCATAATTTTTTAACAATTTTAAGTTTCGTTTTCGTTTATTTCGCAATTTTTTAAAAACAAGTTATTATTATTTGGATAATATTTAGAACTTTCAAAAAACTTTGGATTATTTTTTTTGTTTTACGTAGGACAAAAAGGAATTTTTATCAGTCGAAAATTGAAGAAAGTTGAAAATTAAATTTTTTTTTAATTTTCAAAATTCTTGAAGAAGATTGAACAATTTTGGATTCTGTTAGTGCTTTTTTTAAAGTAAAAATGAAATTTTTAACTGTTGAAAATTGAAGAATATTGAAAATTGAGGAATGCTGAAAATTTAATTTTCTTCAATTTTTAATATTCGTGAACAAGCATGAACAATTCCGGATTTTGTTGCTATTTCTCGTAGAAAATTGACATTTTTATTCATTCATCATTAGATTTCAACAGTTATTAAGAATTTTTTAACAATAAATTTTTTATTACGTTGGCGTTTAACATCTAAAATTGGTATTTTTAAACAAAATTCATTACATTTTAAAGGAGATTTAGAATCTTTCAACAATTTTTAATTATGATAATGGTTTACGTAGGAAAAAATTGAATTTTTATCAGTCGAAAATTCACCTGTCGAAAATTGAAGAATACTAAAAATTGAAGAAAGTTGAAAATTAAATTTTCTTCAATTTTCAACATTCTTGAAGATTGAACAATTTTGGATTCTTTTGAATACTTTTATTAAATATCATCAGATTTCAAAGAAGATTCATAATTTTTTAACAATTTTACGTTTCGTTTTCGTTTATTTCGCAATTTTTTTAAAAACAAAAGTTATTATTATTTGGATAATATTTAGAACCTTTAAACAACTTTTATATTATGTTTTTGTTTTTCGTAGGAAAAAACTGAATTTTTATCAGTTGAAAATTCAACTGTTGAAAATTGGAGAAAGATCAAAATTAATTTTTTTTTTAATTTTCAAAATTCTTGAAGAACATTGAACAATTTTGGATTCTGTTAGTATTTTTTGTCGAAAATTGACATTTTTATTCATTTATCATTAGATTTGAAAAATGATTCATAATTTTCTAACAAGAAATTTTAAATTACGTTGGCATTTTACATCTAAAATTGGAATTTTTAAACAAAATTCATTATATTTTGAACAAGATTTAGAATTTTTCAACAATTTTTAATTATGAAAGTCGTTTTCGTACGAAAAAATTCAATTTTTATCAGTCGAAAATTCAACTGTTGAAAATTGAAGAAAGTTGGAAATTAAATTTTCTTCAATTTTCAAAATAATTGAAGATTGAACAATTTTGGATCCTGTTTGATATTTTTATTAAAAAATCATTAGATATCAAAAAAGATTCACAATATTTAATAATTTTAAGTTTCGTGTTTGTTTTAAGTCGAAAATTTGTATTTTTAAACAAGTCATTATATTTTGAACAAGATTTAGAATCTTTCAAAATTTTAGGATTAGGTTAGTGTTTTTCCTCGGAAAAAATTGAATTTTTAACAGTGAAAAATTCAACTGTTGACAATTCTATTTTCTTCAATTTTCAACACTTGAAAATTAAACTGCAACTGTTAGAAATTGAGGAGAAATGATTTTCAACTCTTGAAAATTCAATTTCGAATTTTCTTCAATTTTCTTCTCTCTTATTTTGGATAAAAGACGAAATATAAAAACTTACTATCTAATATTAATTTTGCATTTTAATTTAAAAAATGCGTGAGACAAAAAATAATAGTAATCACTCGCGCGTTTGATTTCTAGTAAGGATTTAGAATTTTTAACATCAATAATGAACATTCTGCATTACAAAATAGTGTCAAAATGGTCATTTTCAGGATAATTTTACTCACCTTTGTGACGAAGAAATTGAAACTTCACTCGTCTTCCTCGTGTCATTTGGCATATTTAACTCAATTTTCCCATTTTCAATTTCCGGTGATGATTTATCTTCCAAATTAGGACTAACATTATCACTTTCGATGGGTAGAGCAATCGTCGTCATTTTTAAAAGAATAACATTTACAATAAACTGACTTCTTTAGAACAACAATGCATGCAGTGACATAAACTCATAAAGAGGTTAAACACGCCGATTCGCGCCAAAAGGTAAAATTTCCACTTTTCTTCGCCAGAGGCGCTGATGCCAGTGATGCCAATGCGAGCGTCTTTTGCTACTGCGCTTGCGTTTGGGCCGTGCACTGGTTGGCCGAAGTTGGCGCGCAATTCAAAATTAGAATTAAAATGAATTCCTATGAGAATACATAAAGAATATTAAAAACATTATAAACAATTATTTTGAATTACTTTCTCAGCAAATTTCTTCTGAAATTAAATGTTTTGTGAAATATAAGTTATTCTTCGGAAGTCAAAGAAAATAAACTGTTATTCAATAAATATATGTGTCATAAATTTTTTTCTTGTCTGAAATCAGAAGTTGTACAATTTATACACATTCTTGTGCATCTTCAAATAATTATTTAATAAAAGTACAAGAATTGTTTTTAGTTCCAATTTTGAATTGCGCGCCAACTGCGGCTAACCAGTGCGCGGCCCGAACGCAAGCGCAGTAGCAAAAGGCGTCCACATTGGCATCACGGGCTAATGTTGTTGCGCCCTCTAGCTTTGCCTAATTGAATTAAAAAACGTAACCACGGGGATCGGCGTTTTCACGAAATTTTCATAATTAATTAATTAATTCAACATATCTGTGAATGTTTTGCGCCAAGTATTATTGTCGCAAGTAATCGCACAGGAAAATATATCACAATGACGAAAGGTAGGTTTATTTTAATGACTATAAAATATCGAAAATATGGAGTTTAAGTACATAACCTCGAATTGAGGTTATGTTTTTATTGACAAACAAATACTTTATATATTTCGTTAATAATGCCAATTATATTACATTTTATTCTGGATCAAAATTGAAAGAAATAATTTATTTTTGTAGTGCAAATACTTACATCTTGCAAGAAAAATTAAATGGAGCCTAAGCAATATGTGAAGTTCGCTTATTTTTTCATTTTTATGATAAAATGTATAAAATCGTAGATTATTTCCAAAATATTGTAAATTTGAATAGATTAATAACATTTCTTTACGTTTTTCGATTTTTAGGTCATAAAATCTTCGGAATTTGTACCTGAAATCGTTAGATTCTACATTTTACTTATAGAATATCCGTTTGTGGATCTCCTCTCTTAATGGCTTATTGACTGATATTAACGTAACGAAATAAATCACTGGAAAACCTGGGATTTTCGGGGCATTTTTTTTTGAAATAATGGAATTTTTTCCTGGGCGTGCTGAATTTCTGTATTAATTTTTTTCAGTTGAAAATTCAAATATCTAGTTGAAAATTTATTCTTTCTGCTAAAAAATTAATCTTTTTGTTTGAAAATTCCTGTTTTTGGTCGAAAATTCAACTCTTGTTGAAAATTCATCTTTTTTGGTCGAATGCAACTGTTTTTTATTAAAACTTGAACTCTTTTTTGGTTGAAATATCAACTACTACATTTTTTCGTTCAGAATTCATTTTTTCTTTGAATGAAAATTTAATTACGTGGTTGAAAGTTGAAATCTTTTGTTAAAAATTAATTCTTTTAGTTAAAGATTCATCAGTTTAATTGAAAATCCATCTCTTTGGTGGAAAAAAGAGCTATTTTGTTGAAAATTCGTTTTTTTGTTTTGTTTTTTGTTGACTGAAAATTATTTTTTGTACTGAAAATTTCACTATTCCAATTAAATATTCCCCCATTTTAATTAAAAATTCATCTCCTTGGTTGAGCATTTGTTTTTTTCAACTAAACATTTGACTATTCAATTTTTGGTTTGAAAAATTATGGTTTTTAGTTGAAAATTAATATTTTTTTGTTGAAAATTCAAGTATTCCAGTTAAATATTCATTATTTTAAATGAAAATTCATATTTTCGGTTAAAAATAAAACCACTTTGTTAAAAATAAAACTACTTGGTTAAAAGTTAAATTTTGTTGTTAAAAATTCATGTTTTTGATTTAAAATTTATCTATTTCAGGTGAAGATTCATCATTTTAGTTGAAAATCATTGACTTTGGCTGAAAATTAGTTGTTTTTTTTTGTTTTTTTTTGTTTTTTGTTGACTGAAAATTATTTTTTGTACTGAAAATTTCACTATTCCAATTGAATATTCCCCCATTTTAATTAAAAATTCATCTCCTTAGTTGAGCATTTGTTTTTTTCAACTAAACATTTGACTATTTAATTTTTGGTTTGAAAAATTATGGTTTTTAGTTGAAAATTAATATTTTTTTGTTGAAAATTCAAGTATTCTAGTTAAATATTCATTATTTTAAATGAAAATTCATCTTTTCGGTTAAAAACAAAACTACTTGGTTAAAAATAAAACTACTTGGTTAAAAGTTAAATTTTGTTGTTAAAATTTCATGTTTTTGATTTAAAATTGATCTATTCAGGTGAAGATTCATCATTTTAGTTGAAAATCATTGACTTTGGCTGAAAATTTGTTGTTTTTTTTTGTGTGGAAAATTTTTTTTTTACTAAAAATTTAACTTCCATATTTGATTGAAAATTTGTCTTTTTAAGTTTAGAATTCGTCTTTTTGGTAAAAAATAAATCTTGTTTGAAAATTCATTTTTTTTGTTGAAAATTCAAGTGTTCCAGTTAAATATTCCTAATTTAAGTTGCAAATTCATCTTTTTGGTTGAAAATAAAACTACTTGGTAAAAATTTAAACTCTTTTGTTAAAAATCCATCTATTTCATTTGAAGGTTTATCATTTTATTTGAAGATTCATAACTGGTTGAAAATTTTTGTCGTGTGGAAATTTTTGTTTTCAACTATAAATTCAACTATTCCATTTTTGGTTGAAACTGCTATTTTTTAGTTAAAACTTCAACTGTTTGGTTGAAGATTGATCTTTTTTAGTTGAAAATTCAACTTTCTTTTTTGAAAAATTCATATTTTGGTTTGAAAGTAAAACTACTTAGTTAAAAGTTAAATTTTTTTGTTAAAATATAATCTTTTTGTTCGAAAATTTCTTTTTTTGGTCGAAAATTCAACTCTTGTTGAAAACTCATCTTTTTTGGTTGAATGCAACAGTTTTTTATTAAAACTTAAATTTTTTTTTTGTTGAAATATCAACTTCTACATTTTTTCGTTCAGAATTCATTTTTTTTTTTTTTTGTAATGAAAATTCAATTACGTGGTTGAAAGTTGAACTTTTTTGGTAATAATTAATTCTTTTGGTTAAAGATTTATCAGTTTAATTGAAAATTCATCTCTTTGGTTTAAAAATGAGCTATTTTGTTAAAAATTCGTTTTTTCTTTGACTGAAAATTATTTGTTGTACTGAAAATTTAACTATTTCAATTGAATATTCCCCCATTTTAATAAAAAATGTATCTCCTTGGTTGAGCACTTTTTTGTCAACTAAACATTTGACCATTCAATTTTTGGTTTGAAAAATTATGGTTTTTAGTTGAAAATTAATCTTTTTTTTGTTGAAAATTCAAGTATTCCAGTTAAATATTCATTATTTTAATTGAAAATTCATCTTTTTGGTTAAAAATAAAACTACTTGTTTAAAAGTTGAATCATTTTGGTTCAAAATTGATCTATTTCACTTAAAGATTCATCATTTTAGTTGAAAATTCTTGATTTTGGCTGAAAATTCGTTTTGTTTCTGTGTGTGCAAGAATAATTTTTTTAACTGAAAATTTAACTGTTCCATTTTTGGTGGAAAATTGGTCTTTTTTAGTTGTAAAATTCATTTTTTTAGTTGAAAGTTCAAGTTTAATTAAATTGCAAATTCAACTTTTTGTTTGAAAATAAAACTACTTCGTTAAAATATAAACTCTTTTGTTCAAAATCTATCTATTTCATTTGAAGATTTATCATTTTAGTTGAAAATGCATTATTTTAGTTGAAATGTTTTTTTCTTATTGTGGAAATTTTTTTTTTTTTCATCTAAAAATTCAACTATTCCATTTTTGGTTGAAAACTGACCTCTTTTAGGTAAAACTTCAACTATTTGGCTGAAAATTGATATTTTTTTAGTCGAAAATTCAACATTTGGTTGATAATTTATGTATTTTATTTAAAAATCGTCTTTTTGGGTAGAAAATTAATCTTTTTGGTTGTAAATTCAACTATTTGTTTGAAAATTCATCATTTGGTTGAAAATAATACTACTTGGTTAAACTATTTTGTTAAAAATTCATCTTTTTGGTTAAAAATTTACCTATTTCGTTGCAAATTTGTTTTTTTTTGTGGTAAATAAAGTTTTTAACTAAGAATTAAACTATTCCATTTATGTTGTTGAAAAATGGTCTTTTTAGTTCAAAATTCAAATATTTGATTGAAAATTCATATTTTGGTTTGAAAGTAAAACTACTTAGTTAAAAGTTAAATTTTTTTGTTAAAATATAGTCTTTTTGTTCGAAAATTTCTGTTTTTTGTCGAAAATTCAACTCTTGTTGAAAATTCGTATTTTTTGGTTGAATGCAACTGTTTTTTATTAAAACTTAAATTTTGTTTTTTTCTTGAAATATTAACTTCTACATTTTTTCGTTCAGAATTCATTTTTTTTTTTATAATGAAAATTTGATTACGTGGTTGAAAGTTGAACTCGTTTGTTAAAAATTAATTATTTTTGGTAAAGATTCATCAGTTTAATTGAAAATTCATCTCTTTGGTTGAAAAATGAGCTATTTTTTTGAAAATTCGTTTTTTCTTTGACTGAAAATTATTTTTGTACTGAAAATTTAACTATTCCAATTGAATATTCCCCTATTTCAATTAAAAATATATCTCCTTGTTTGAGCATTTGTCTTTTTCAACCAAACATTTGACTATTCAATTTTTGGTTTCCAAAATTATAGTTTTTAGTTGAAAATTCGTCTTTTTTTGTTGTTGAAAATTCAAGTATTCCAGTTAAATATTAATTATTTTAATTGAAAATTCAACTTTTTGGTTAAAAATAAAACTACTTAGTTGAAAGTTGAATCTATTTCGTTTAAAATTGATCTATTTCAGTTGAACATTCATCATTTTAGTGGAAAATTCTTGATTTTGGCTGAAAATTCGTTTTGTTTGTGTGTGTACAAGAATAATTTTTTTAACTGAAAATTTAACTCATCCATTTTTGGTGGAAAATTTGTCTTTTTTAGTTGAAAATTCATTTTTTTTTTTTTTTTTTTTTTTTTTTTTTAATTCAATTTCAATTAAGTTGCAGATTCAACTTTTTAGTTGAAAATAAAACTACTTGGTTAAAATATAAACTCTTTTGTTAAAAATCTATCTTTTTTATTTGAAGGTTTATCATTTTAGTTGAAAATGGATTATTTTGGTTGAAATATGTTTTTTTTTATTGTGGAAAATTTTTTTTTACATCTAAAAATTCAACTATTCCATTTTTGGTTGAAAACTTACCTCTTTTAGTTAAAACTTCAACTATTTGGTTGAAAATTGATATTTTTTAGTTGAAAATTCAAATATTTGGTTGAAAAAGTGTCTATTTTAGTTGAAAATTCAATTATTTTGTTAAAAATTCATGTATTTCGACGAAAAATCATATTTTTGTTAGAAAATTAATCGTTTTGTTTCATAATTAATCCTATTTTGTGAAAATTCATATTTTGGTTTGAAAGTAAAACTACTTAGTTAAAAGTTAAAAATTTTTTTCAAAATATAATCTTTTTGTTTGAAAGTTTCTGTTTTTGGTCGAAAATTCAACTCTTATTGAAAATTCGTCTTTTTTGGTAGAATGCAACTGTTTTGATTAAAGCTAAAACTCTTTTTTGGTTGAAATATCAACTACTACATGTTTTCGTTCAGAATTAATTTTTTCTTAAAATGAAAATTTAATTACGTGGTTGAAAGTTGAACTTTTTCGTTAAAAATTAATTCTTTTAGTTAAAGATTCATCAGTTTAATTAAAAATTCATCTCCTTGGTTGAGCATTTGTTTTTTTCAGTAAACATTTGACTATTCAATTTTTGGTTGAAAAATTATAGTTTTTAGCTGAAAATCCGTCTTTTTTGTTGGAAATTCAAGTATCACAGTTAAATATTCATTATTTTAATTGCAAATTCATATTTTTGTTTAAAAATAAAACTAATTGGTTAAAAGTTGAATCTTTTTGTTAAAAATTCGTCTTTTTCATTTAAAATCTATCTATTTCAGTTGAGGATTCATCATTTTAGTTAAAAATCATGGACTTTGTCTGAAAATTTGTTGTTTTTTTTTGTGTGCAAAATTAATTTTTTCTACTGAAAATTTAACTTCCATATTTTATTGAAAATTTGTCTTTTTTAGTTTAAAATTCGTCTTTTTGGTAGAAAATTAATCTTGTTTGGAAATTCATTTTTTTGGTTGAAAATTCAAGTGTTCCAGTTCAATATTCCTAATTTAAGTTGCAAATTCATCTTTTTGGTTGAAAATAAAACTACTTGATAAAAATTTAAACTCTTTTGTTAAAAATCCATCTATTGCATTTGAAGGTTTATCATTTTATTTGAAGATTCATAACTGGTTGAAAAATTTTTTTTGTGTGGAAATTTTGGTTTTTAACTAAAAATTCAACTATTCCATTTTTGGTTGAAAACTGCTATTTTTTAGTTAAGACTTCAACTATTTGCTTGAAAATTGATCTTTTTTTAGTTGAAAATTCATCACTTTGGTTGAATTTTTTTTTTGTGGAAAATTAATTCTTTTCGACTGAGAATTGAACCATTCCACTTTTGGTTGAAACTTGATCTTTTTTAGTTGAAAATTCAAATATTTGGTTGAAAAATTGTCTAGTTTAGTTGAAATTTCAACTATTTCGCTAAAAGTTCATGTATTTCGTCGAAAAATCATATTTTTGG
>JAABKJ010003937.1:12030-25127 GCA_011634705.1 Andricus grossulariae
TTCATTTATTCCAGTTGAAGATTCACCATTTTAGCTTAAGATTCTTGATTGTGGCTGAAAATTGGTTTTTCTTGTACGAAAATTCATCGTTCTGGTTGAAAATCCAACTATTTATTTAAAAGTTTATACATCTCGTGGAAAATACAAATATTTTTACTTGAAAAGTTAGGAATTTAAAGCGGTTTAAATTGAATTTAATATAGTACCGACATTAATTTTACCTAAATATGCCCTGAATTTTTAAGTATAAGAAGGTAAAATGATAATTTGTTTGAATATTATTGAAATTCATGGACTTTGGAGACAATTTCAAGAAATGATGAATTTTGTTTTTAGTAATATTTAATTATTTAATCAATCGATGGTGCTAATATATTTAAGAATACCTTGCAATATAATTTAGCAAAGCTTTTTGAATTAAGAATATTAATTGTATACCTAGAAAATAAAAATAAAACATTTATAAAAAATTCGCGAAACTGTTTACATATTCCAAGTCCGTTGTTTAAAAAAAATGCGAAATATTTGAATGGCTCCGTACTATATAAATTCTTTCTAATTCATGATTTCTATTTTCTAATTTGATTGATTCATGAAATAAATAAAAATTTCAGAGGAAGCTGTAACAGCTAAAAAGTCACCGGAGAATAATGACGTTGAAAACAAAGCGACAGATTCTGGATCGGATCCATCAGCCCCCATAACTCGCAGGGGAGTCCTGACTTCCTTTCTCACAGGAAAACCCATGGAAATTCCAGAACAAGATATCGTAAGTTTTTAATCTTGAATTAAAATAACGAAACATATAAAATTGAAATTAAAGCAGGGTGGCCGCAGGTAAGGAAGGACCTGGAAATTTCAAAGATTTAAAAGTATTTTTAAAAATTTAAAGGTATTTTCAAGAGCTTTAAAAAGTTTCAACGCATTTCAAGACGTTTTAAAGGATATAAAAGATTTAAGGGTATTTAAAAAGATTCAAATGATCTTTCAATTAATTTCACGGGATTTTATATTTTAATTCAGAAAATGTGAGGTATTTCTTAAGGCTTCAAACATTTTAAATATTTGTTGCAATTCATTTGAAATTTACCTTTTGTTCTTATTAACTTATCCTGAATTCTTTAAAATTATTTTTAACTTACTTAAATTCTTTTAAATTTCCTCAATTTTACTCCATTCAATGGATTTTTTTTTACTTTTAGTTTATGTGCATTTCATCCAATTCTTTTGACTTCCCTTACATTTTTCTAAACTCATTTCTGAATGTTTATGAATTTTTACCTATTTTTCCATAAATTTACCTGGAATCTTTATAAATTTAATCCAATTATTTTAGATTCAAAATAACAAAAGTCATATTATGAATGCACATTATTCACTTTTAGTCACTTTTCGATCAGTTTTTTGTTTAAATATGTTACTTTTTCAAGTAAATTAGAATGAGACAGCCCTGAGAATAATAAATTAACAATTATTTTATTTCCTTTATAAAAGATTCCATATACAAATATTACAATATTAGAATTTTCGTCTTTAAACATTAAGTGTCAGAGAAAATAAAAAATTAGTCAGGGAAAAGTCAGGGAATTTTGAAAATGAAATTTTACGGCCACCCTGTTATTTATCAATCTAGGCTCCAAGAATCGAACAATTAAAAAAATTAATCAAAATTACGCATTTTCAAATCGCAAACATTAACTTTTTAAAGATACGTTTTTTTAGAGACTGTAAACATTAATTTTTAAAGAATTTTTCCTTAGAAACTGTAAACATTTAACTTTCAATATTTTTCTTTAGAAACTGTAAATATTAAATTTTTGAAGGTGTTCCTTTAGAAATTGTGAATATTAAATTTTTAAAGATGTTTCTTTAGAAACTGTAAACATTAAACGTTTAAAGATGTTTCTCTCGTAACTGCAAACATTGAACTTTTAAAGATGTTCCTTTAAAAACTGCAAACATTCAAACTTTAAAGATATTTTTTAGAGACTATAAACATTAAGTTTTTAAGATGTTTCTTTGTAAAGTTTAAACATGAAACTTTTGTAGATGTTTCTTTGTAAACTGTAAACATGAATCCTTTATAGATGTTTCTTTGGACAGGGTAAAAATTACATTTTTACAGACATTTCTTTAAAAACTGTGAGCATTAAACTTTTACAGATGTTTCCTTAGAAACTGTAAACATTAAACTTTTTAAAGTGTTTCTTTCTAAACTGCAAACATTAAACTTTTGAAAATGTTTATTTATAAACAGTAAGCTAAATTTAGAAACTACAAATAATACATTTTTAAATATATTTCTTTAGAAACTATAAACATTAAGCTTCTAAAGATACTTCTTTAACAATTTCAAACATTAAACTTTTAAAGTTGTTTCTTAAAAGACTGCGAACATTAAATTTTCAAAGATGTTTGCTTAGAAACTTTAAATAATAAACTTTGAAAAATGTTTCTGTAAAAACTACAAATATTAACGTTTTAAAGATGTTTCTTTGTAAACTGTAAACCTTAAACTTTTAAAGAAGTTTCTTTAAAAACGGCCAACATCACAGTTTTAGAGATGTAAACATTAAATTTTTGAAGATATTTGTTTAGAAACTGTAAATATTAAATTTTTAAAGATGTTTCTTCGTAAAGTGTAAACATAAAACTTTTATAGATGTTTCTTTGTAAACTGTAAACATGAACCTTTTATAGCTGTTTATTCAATAACTGTAAACATTAAATTTTTAAAGACTTTTCTTTGAAAACTGTAAACATTAAACTTTTAAAGATGTTTCTGTCTAAATTGCAAAAATTAAACTTTTGAAAATGTTTATTAATAAACTGTAAACCAAATTTAGAAACTATAAACAATACATTTTCAAAGACGTTTTTTTAGAAACTGTAAACAATAAGCTTCTAAAGATGCTTCTTTAAAAACTTCAAACAATAAACTTTTAAAGTTGTTTCTACAGATACTGCGAACATTAAATTTTCAAAGATATTTGCTTAGAAATTGTAAACAATAAACTTTTAAAGATGTTTCTTTAAAAACTTCAAACAATAACGGTTTAAAGATTTTTCTTTGTAAACTGTAAACATTAACCTTTTACAGATATTTCTTTAAAAACTGCAAACATCAACGTGTTAAAGATTTCAACATTAAATTTTTAAATATATTTCTTTAGAAACTGTAAATATTACATTTGTGAAGATGTTTTTTTAAAAATTGCAAACTTTAAATTTTTAAAGATGTTTCTTTAGAAATCGTAAACATTCAAACTTTAAAGATATTTATTTAGAAACTGTAAACATTACATTTTTAAAGATGTTTCTTCGTAAAGTGTAAACATAAAACTTTTATAGATGTTTATTTGTAAACTGTAAACATGAACCTTTTATAGCTGTTTATTCAATAACTGTAAACATTAAATTTTTAAAGAATTTTCTTTGAAAACTGTAAACATTAAACTTTTAAAGATGTTTCTGTCTAAACTGCAAAAATTAAACTTTTGAAAATGTTTATTAATAAACTGTAAACCAAATTTAGAAACTATAAACAATACATTTTTAAAGACGTTTTTTAGAAACTGTAAACAATAAGCTTCTAAAGATGCTTCTTTAGAAACTACAAACAATAAACTTTTAAAGTTGTTTCTACAGAGACTGCGAACATTAAATTTTCAAAGATATTTCTTTAGAAACTGTAAACATTAAAGTTTCGGCGATGTTTCTTCAGAAACTGTAAATATTACATTTTTGAAGATGTTTCTTTAAAAATAGCAAACTTCAATTTTTTAAAGATGTTTCTTTAGAAATCGTGAAAATTAAATTTTGTAAGATGTTTCTTTGTAATCTGTAAACATAAAAGATCTATAGATGTTTCTTTAGAATCTTTAAACATCAAATTTTCAAAGATGTTTGCTTAGAAACTGTGAAAATGAAAGGTTTAAAGATGTTTCTTTAGAGACTGCAAACATTAAACTTTAGAAAATATTTCTTTAGAAACTGTAAAAATTAAACTTTTGAAGATATTTCTTTATATATTGTAAACATTACATTTTTAAAGGTGTTCCTTAAAATACTGTAAACATTAAACTTTTGACTATGTTTCTTTAGGAACTGTAAATATTACATTTTCGAAGATGTTTCTTTAAAAAATGCAAACTTTAAATTCTGAAAGATGTTTCTTCAGAAATCGTAAGCAATAAATGTTTTAAGATGTTTTTTTCTAATCTGTAAACACAAAAGCTTTATAGATGTTTCTTTAGAATCTGTAAACTTTAAATTTTCAAAGATGTTTGCTTAGAAACTGTAAAAATTAAACCTTTGAAGATGTTTCTTTATATATTGTAAACATTAAATTTTTAAAGGTGTTCCTTTAAAAACTATAAACATTAAACATTCAAAGTTGTTTCTTTAATAACTACAAACATTAAGAGTTTCTGATGTTTTCTTAGAAACTGTAAACATTAAATTTGTAAGCATGTTTGTTTAGAAATTGAAAACATTAAACTTTTGAAGATATTTCTTTATATATTGTAAACATTACATTTTTAAAGGTGTTCTTTAAAATACTGTAAACATTAAACTTTTGACTATGTTTCTTTATGAACTGTAAATATCACATTTTCGAAGATGTTTCTTTAAAAAATGCAAACTTTAAATTCTGAAAGATGTTTCTTTAGAAATCGTAAGCAATAAATTTTTTAAGATGTTTTTTTCTAATCTGTAAACACAAAATCTTTATAGATGTTTCTTTAGAATCTGTAAACATTAAATTTTCAAAGATGTTTGCTTAGAAACTGTAACCATTAAACTTTGATAAATGTTTCTTCAGAAACTGTAAACATTAAAAATTTACTTTTTCAACAGCTCGGAAAGTGCAGATTTGTCTCGGAATTCGAGAAACTAAACCGCATCGGTGAAGGAACTTACGGAATAGTTTATCGTGCAAGAGATACGAAAAATGACAAAGTCGTGGCCTTGAAGAAAGTCAGAATGGAGCACGAAAAGGATGGACTTCCAGTCAGTGGCCTTCGAGAAATTAGCGTTCTCTTATCCTGCCGGCACGAAAATATCGTCCACCTGAAAGAAGTCGTTGTCGGGAAAAGTCTCGAGAGTATATTCTTAGCAATGGAATATTGCGAGCAGGATCTTGCGAGTCTTCTGGACAATATGCAGGCCCCTTTTTCTGAAAGCCAAGTCAAGTGCATCATGCTTCAAGTATTGAAGGGCCTGAGATACCTTCATCACAACTTTGTCGTTCACAGAGATCTGAAAGTTTCGAATTTGTTGATGACTGACAAAGGCTGCGTGAAAATAGCCGATTTTGGACTTGCGAGGTGGTTCGGCTTGCCCCTGAAATCAATGACACCCAGAGTGGTGACCCTTTGGTATCGGGCACCCGAATTATTACTACAGGCGAAGACACAAACGACGTCGGTTGATATGTGGGCAGCTGGTTGCATTTTAGGCGAATTACTAGGACACAGACCTCTCTTGCCTGGCAGGTCGGAAATTGCTCAGCTAGAACTGATTGTTGATTTATTGGGCACACCGAGTGAGGCTATCTGGCCAGAGTTTAATTCTCTGCCGGCGTTGCAGAATTTTACCCTCAAACAACAGCCTTACAATAATTTAAAACAAAGATTCCCGTGGCTGAGTGCCGCTGGTCTCAGGCTGCTGAACTTCTTGTTTATGTACGACCCGAAAAAACGAGCAACTGCTGAGGAATGTTTGCAGAGCAGTTACTTCAAGGAAGCACCTTTACGTAAGGAACCATTCATAAACTACATTTTTAAATTTGGGGTGGGGGAGGGGCTTGCGCTAAAAAATTATATCACGTTTAATACGTTTCCTGATGATAAATTGTGAACATTATATTTTTAAAGATGTTTCTTTAGAAGCTGTAAACATTAAATTTTTATATATGTTCCCTCAGAAACTTTCAAATATGTTTCTCTAGTAACGGCAAACATCAAGCTTTGGAAAATGTTTCTTTAAAAACTGCAAACATTCAAACTTTAAAGATATTTTTTTAAAGACTGTAAACATTGAATTGTTAAAGATGTTTCTTTATAAAGTGTAGACATAAAATTATTAAAGATGTTTCTTTGTAAACTGTAAACATGAATCTTTTACAGATGTTTCCTCAGAAACTATAAACGTTAAACTTTTAAAGATGTTTCTTTAGTAACTGCAAACATCGAACTTTTAAAGATATTTGTTTAAAGACTATAAACATTACATTTTTAAAGATGTTTCTTTAGAAACTGTAAACATTAAACTTTTATAGATGTTTCTTCAGAAACTGTAAATATTAAGCTTTTAAAGATGTTTCTCTAGTAACTGCAAACATTAAACTTTTAAATATTTCTCTTTAAAAACTGCAAACATTCAAACTTTAAAGATATTTTTTTAAAGGCTGTAAACATTAAATTGTTAAAGATGTTTCTTTGTAAAGTGTAAACATTAAATTGTCAAAGATGTTTCTTTGTAAAGTGTAAACATGAATCTTTTATAGATGTTTCCTCAGAAACTGTAAACCTTACACTTTTAAAAATGTTTCTTTAGTAACTGCAAACATCAAACTTTTAAAGATGTTACTTCAAAAACTGCAAGCATTCAAACTTTAAAGATATTTTTTTAAAGACTGTAAACATTAAATTTTTCAAGATGTTTCTTTGCAAAGTGTAAACATGAAACTTTTAAAGATGTTTCTTTAAAAGCTGCAAACATTAGGGGTTTAAAGATGTTTCTTTGTAAACTGTAAACCTTAAATTTTTAAAGACGGTTCTTTAAAAACTGTAAGCATTAAACTTTTACAGATGTTTCCTTAGAAACTGTAAACATTAAACTTTTAAAGATGTTGCTTTCTAAACTGGAAACATTTAACTTTGCTTTGTTTATAACTTTGTTTGTGTATAAACTGTAAACGAAATTTAGAAATTATAAACAATAAGTGTTCAAAGATGCTTCTTCAGAAACAGTAAACATTAACCTTTTATAGATGTTTCCTCAGAAACTGTAAATATTAAGCTTTTAAAGCTGTTTCTCTAGTAACTGCAAACATTAAACTTGTAAAGATTTCTCTTTAAAAACTGCAAACATTCAAACTTTAAAGATATTTTTTTAAAGACTGTAAACATTAAATCTTTAAAGATGTTTCTTTGTAAAGTGTAAACATGAAACTTTTAAAGATTTTTCTTTGTAAACTGTAAACCTTAAATTTTTAAAGACGGTTGTTTAAAAACTGTAAGCATTACACTTTTACAGATGTTTCCTTAGAAACTGTAAACATTAAACTTTTAAAGATGTTGCTTTCTAAACTGGAAACATTAAACTTTGTTTTGTTTATAACTTTGTTTGTTTATAAACTGAAAAAGAAATTTAGAAATTATAAACAATACATTTTTAAAGATGTTTCTTTAGAAACTGTAAACATTAAACTTTTATAGATGATTCCTCAGAAATGGTAAATATTAAGCTTTTAAATATGTTTCTCTAGTAACTGCAAACATTAAACTTTTAAAGATTTCTCTTTAAAAACTGCAAACATTCAAACTTTAAAGATATTTTTTTAGAGACTGAAGATGTCGACTTTAGACTCGCGCTAAAAAATTAGATCACGTTTAGTACGTTTCCTGATGATAAATTTTAACAAAGTTTGCGAATTTTGCGAATGATAGCCCTGCAACGGTTCAGTTCATTAATAGCTTAAGAAGTTTGAAAATCACTTTCATGTTTGAGACTTCACACTCTTTCATCTTTTCCCCTTTTTAAAAAATGTCTTCTTTTTTCTTCCGTTTAGGAGAGATGTCTTCTTTTTCTCGTTTTTGTTTACTGAAATGCGAACTGAATGAATAGAACCTACAGTTTGGTTGAAAATTTAATTATTTTGTTGTTTGAAATTTGAACTACTTAGTTAAAAATGAACTTCTTTGTTTGGATTAATCTCTTTGGTTAAAAAAATTACCTATTTTGTTTAAAATTTGTTTTATTTTCTGTTGAAAATTTATTTGTTTTAGTTGGAAAATTCATTTTTTTCTGGCAGTAAATTGATCTTCTTGATTAAAAAATCATTCTTTTTGGTTGAATGTTGAACTCTTTTGTTGAAAACAATGTCATTTTTTAAAGATTCCTCATTTTATTTTAAAATTCATCTTTTTGCTTGAAAAATTAACTTATTTGTCGAAAATCCGATTTTTTTTTAATCTAAAAATGTAAATATTTCATTTTTGGTTGAGAATTGATATTTCTAAGTAAAAATTGATCTCTTCTAGTTGAAAATTAATGTATTTTGTTCAAAATTCATATTTTTGGTTGAATGTTGAACTCGTTTATTGAAAAATAATTTTCTTTGTTAAAGATTCATAATTTTATTTAAAAATTCATCTTTTCACTTGAAAAATTAACTATTTTATTGAAAATCCGATTTTTTTGTTGAGAATTATTTTTTTCATCTGAAAATGTAAATATTCAATTTTTGATAGAGAATTGATATTTCTAATTAAAAATTGATCTTTTCTAGTTGAAAATGAATGTATTTTGTTGAAAATTTATCCTTTTTGGTTAAATATGCAACTGTTTGGTTTCAAAATTATTTGTTTTGGTAGTGGATTTAACTATTCTGTTGAAAATTCATATTTTTTGGTTGAATTCGACAAGGTTTGATTTCAAATAAATTTTTTTTTGTTGAAATATCAACTGTTACATGTTTCGTTGAAAATTCATCATTTTAGTTAAAAATTCAACTGCTTGGTTGTAAATTGAATTTGTTTTCGAAAATTTATATTTTTATGTGAAAAATTCAACTTTTTTGGTTTAAAAATCGTCTTTTTAGTAGTAAATTAATCTTCCTCGTTAAAAAATCATCTGCTTTGTTAAAAATTCAAATTCTTGGTTAAATTTTTAACTCCCTCTTTTAAAATTAATTTTCTTTGCTGAAGATTCATCATTTTAGTTTAAAATTGTACTACATGGTTGTAAATTAACTTTTTTTTTATACCTCATATTTTCGGGTAGAAAGTTCAACTATTTGTAGAAAAGTAAACTGTTTGGTTGAAGATTAACATTTTTGTTAAAAATTCCTATTTTTTGTCGAAAATTATACTATTTGGTTTATAGTTCGTTTTTTTTTACATTAAATGTATCTTCTCTGAAAATTCAACTATTCCAAAATTGGTTACAAATTTATATATTATGAGTTGAAAATCCTACTATTTGGTTAGAAATTTAATTATCCAATTATCCAAAATTTTGAAAGTTTGAAATTCTCTGAAATCACATGCAACTTCTTCAAATCTCTTAAGATTCCTTGGAATCTTTTAAATTCTATAAATTAAAATCCTTTCAAATCGTTAAAAATATGTACAAATTTTTTGAAATCACTCAAAATGTTTTAAAATATTGAAATATTTTACAATTCCTTGAAATCTTTTGAATCTTTAAAAATCCTACAAAGTCTTTTGAACTTCCTTAGAAATTTTTCAATCTGTTGAAATATATAATCCTATTAAATTCTTAAAAATTTCCTGAAATTATTTGGAATCTTTTAAAATAAACTTTATTCTTCAAAGTTTATAAAACCTCCAAATCTTGTACAGCCATGGAAAAAAATTTAATCCTGTGTAAAATCTTAAAATCTTTAATGCGAATCTTGTAACATTTCTTTAAAAATATTTAAGCCTTTGAAATTCGAAAACATCTTCAAATCCTATAAAACGTTTGATATCCTTGATACCCTTTTCAAATCCCCTTAAATTTTATAAATCTCTTGAAATTTCTCAGAATCTTGTAAAACACCTTAAAATCTTTTAAATCCTCTGAAGTTTTTCAAATCTTTAGAATCCCTTTAAATACTTTGAAATCTCGTAAAATATTTTGAAATTTGTAATATTTCTGAAAATGTCAAAAATGTCCAAAATTTTAAATCTTCTGCACGAAGTTATTCGGGCTAATTTAGCCAAGTTTTGAAAATATGTTGAAAGAAAAAGTGAAAAACTAGTTGCTTTATTGACCATTTCTAGCAAATAGTAGCATTATTGTAATTTTGTTCAAAATAGTAGTAAAATAATTGCAATTTCATTGATAAACAAAAATTGTAAATAGTGGCTTGAGTCCGAGGCCTGCTATTATTGAATTTCTTCTTTTAAAAATACTTACAAGATCTGAAATCGCAGGAAGATTGTTTGTCTGATCGCTCACTGGCGCTTCCGGTTCACGAACTTCTTTCGGTTGTGCCGTTTTTTTCATATTTCTGTGCTGAGGGAATGTTGGCATCAATTTCGGGTCGCAGGCTGAAAAAATAAAATATTATATTTGAAAAAATCCTTAAATCTAGATCTTTTTGTTATTAATTCTCAAACATTTAGGAGCCGTCCACAAAATACGTTGTCTTACTTTGAAGCAAGAGACGAATTTAAAAAAAAATAGTTGAACTTTTGAACAAATAGTTAAATTTTCCAGCCAAAAGACAAATTTCCTCGAAAACAGTCGAATTTTCAACAAAATAATTAAATTTTTAACAAAATAGTTGAATTTTTAACCCAATGTTCGAATTTTCAAACAAAAAGACTGAAACTCAACCAAGAACAGTTGCACTTTCATCCAAATAGTTGAATTTTCCAACCAAAAAGATTAATTTATCAGAAGACCGTTGCATTTTCAAATAAACAGTTGAATTTTCAGTTAAAAAATTACTTTTCAAAAATAAAAACCAAGATTTTTCAAACAGTTTGATTCTAAAAAAAAGAGATGAAATTTTAACCCCATAGTTGAATCCTCAACCAAAAAAATGCATTTTCAAGAAAAAAGATTAAGTTTTTACCCATAAAGACAAATTTTCAACAAAAGAATTTAAATTTCATGCTAAAAAGTAGAATTTTTTAGAAACCATTTGAATTTTAAAGCAAAACAGATAAATTTTCAACAAGAAAGTTGCTTTTCAATCAAGAAAGATAAATTTTAAATTAAAAAATAAGATCCCAGCCGAAAATGGAATGGTTACATTTTCAATTCAAAAAATTAATTTTCACCAAAAACATGAATCTTCAACAAAAAAGATTAATTTTCAACCCAAAAAGACAAATTTTCTACAAAATACATAATTTTTCTATTAAATAGTTATATTTTCAATATATAAGGTATACATATTCCACCAAAAGAGGAATAGTTAAATTTTCAGATATTAAAATCAATTTTTAACAAAAAAATTAAGATAAAATAGTTTAATTTTCAACAAAAAATACGAATTTTCAACCAAATAGTTCTGTTTTCTACAAGATATTTGAATTTTCTATTCCAAATTATTAATTTTGAACTAAAAAGTTAATTTACAACCAAGAAGTTGAATTTTAAACTAAACGATGAATCTTCAACAAAAAAGATATTTTTTTACAAAATAGTGAAACTTTAAATGAAATAGTTGTCTTTTCAAACAAAATGTAATAGTTTAGATATTTATTAAACAGATGAATTTTAAACTAAAAATATAAATTTTCAATAAAATACATGAATTTTCAACCAGAAAAGATCAATTTTCAATTAAAAATATCAATTTTCAACCAAAAAATAGAATAGTCACATTTTCAGTTAAAAACTTAATTCTGAACTAAGAAAAGAACTAATTTTCAAACAAATAGTTAGATATTCAACCAAAGAAATGAATTTTCCAATAAAATAAAGAATCTTCAACTAAAAAAAAAATGAAATTTCAACAAAAGAGTTTAAAATTAAACCAAATAGTTGAATTTTTAAGAAAACAGATCATTTTTTAACCAGAATATTAATTTACTACCAACAAGATCATTTTGCAACAAAATACATGATTTTTTAAAGACAGTTGAATTATCAACTAAAAAGATTAATTTCCAAATAAATAGTTCATTTTTTAACTAAATATATCAATTTTCAAACAAAAATGGAATTGAATTTTCAGTTAAAAAAACTCATTTTGCATCATTAATGAAAAGAATTTCCAACAAAATAATTCAATCTTGAACCAAAGATGAATTTTGAACAAAATACATGAATTTTCAACAAATATATTTAATTTTAAAGTCAAAAAGACGAATTATTAACATAAAAGTTCATTTAAAAGCAAATAGTTCAATTTTCAACTATAATTATGAATTCTTAATAAAAAAAAGTAATGTTTTTACAAAGTAGTTGAACTTTTAAGTCAAATATGCAATGGACATTTCAACCAAAAAAAGATTAATTCTCAACGAAGCATGTAACAGTTGATATTTCAACCAAACAATTGCATTTTTAATCAAAAAGTATAACTTTTCAACCAAAAATATTACATTTATATCAAGAAAGACAAATTTTCAAAAAAAATATATGCATTTTGAACGAAACAGCTGAATTTTCAAATGAAAAGAGATAAATTTTCAGTTAAAAAATTAATTTTCAACCAAAAATGAAACGAATTTTCAACAAAACATGTCAAATTTTAACCAAAGAGATAAATCTTTAGACAAAAAATTGAATTTTTAACAAACTAGTTCAACTTTCAATCAATTACTAAAGTTCTCTAGATTTTTTTTGAAATTCCCTAAAATTTCTTAAAATCTTTTAAATTATTTGATATTTTTGATATCCATTTAAAATCCCTTGAAATTTTTGTAACCTCATGAAATTTCTTGGAATCTTGTAAAATTCCTTAAAATTTCTTGAAAAACTTTGATATCTTTGATAGCCTTTTAAAATCCCCTGCAATTTTGTACATCTCTGGAAATTTCCTGTAATATTGTAAAATACCTTAAAATCTTTCAAATCCTCTGAAATTGTTTAAACCTTTAAAATCCATGGAGATAATATAAAATCGCGTAGGTCTGGTAAATTTTTGATATTTCTGAAAACTTCATCAAAAATTTTGAAAGTTTGAAATTCTCTGAAATCACATGCAACTTCTTGAAATCTCTTAAAATTCCTTGGAATCTTTTAAATTCTCTGAAATCCCTTGGAACCATTTTACAAACTCTGAAAGCTTTGAAATCCTAAAATTAAAATCCTTTCAAATCGTTTAAAATATGTACAAATTTTTTGAAATCACTCAAAATGTTTTAAAATATTGAAATATTTTACAATTCCTTGAAATCTTT
>JAABKJ010003938.1:0-25126 GCA_011634705.1 Andricus grossulariae
TGTTAGTAGCTTACCTTGAGAAGTCCTGAGCTTACTAAATGTGTTAGTTTTAGTAAGAAAACTCTCCCCGTAGAGTTATTTGATAATAGATTTAATATTCATTGTGGAAGACACTTTGAAATTATTTAAATAATTAATAATTATTCACTTCTGCCTTTTTATAGGAAAGGTGGAGAAAATTCTAGCTTTTTGAATCACTTACACTGTGTCGCTTATTATTTAGTATTTTCTTCATTCAGGACTTACACCCTAATTTTCTAAACGAAAATAATTATTTTATACCATTCTTTAGTTATTTTATAGCATTTGATTAAATCTGCAAAAATCCATTTTCACATAAAACAAATCCGTATTGAAAACGTTGACGTCAAAAACTACGTAGGAAAATACGTAACAAAAAAATGTAGGACATCACGTCAACAAAAACGTCGTAAATTACGTCGGAAACGGCGTAGAATCCGAAGTCGTAACCTACGCTGTAAATTTGGATAGTAAATGATGTAGTTTCCGACGTGGTTTCAGACGTAGTTTGCGACTTCGTGACTTGAGACAAAAATTTTCTGTGAATAGTTTTTTTTATGAAAAACCATCTTTAATTTTAAAAAAGTTTCTGGAAACCTGTAAACATAATCATCAACTTCATAAACATAATCATTATAAAAATATTTTTCTGCATAATTACCTCATTACCTTATTAAAATATATAAAATTTTAAATATAATATTTTCTCAAAGTTCTGTTTATCAAAAGTGCAAATTGTTCGAAATAGAAAATTTTACGCTTGTTGGGGGAACTTGTGACAAACAGAACTTTGAGTTCGAAGACCACAAAACACACTTCTGGCATCGCACATAAGAAGATACAGTTCCAGTGCATAGTTTGCACTTTTGCGTTTTTTACTTCTGAGCACTTATATTAAAGAATTCACTTTTTACCAAATTCTTTATTTAAAAAGCTTGGAGCGATAATCTTGAACCCGAGAATGTTCAAATCCGCAATCGAAATGTCAAATTACGGCAGGCATATTCCTAACTTTGTTCTTATTTCTGGTTCCTTGAAAGAACAAAGTAATATGGTCGCCACCATTTGACAGTTCGATCCTGGAGCTGCAAATTATCAAGCTCACTGTTACATTTTAAAGTATTTTGTATAAAATAACCTCGCGAAAAGTGAATTAATTAAAATAAGTATTCTTAGAAGCGAAAAACAGATACGTGAAAAAGTACAGAAATGAAAATTAATCGCTGGATCTATGTTTAATCTCGTGTGAGATGCCGGATGCGTGTTGTTTTTGTCTCCGAACTCGAAGTTCTATTTGTCACAAGTTCCATGAAAATGCGTATTATTTTATATTTTGAACAATTCATACATTTTTTAAACTGAACATTGAGAAAATATTGTATTTGAGCTTGAATTATATCATAATTAAATGATGAACCAATTTCACAAAAAAATTATTATGCATGTTTATGAATTTGATTTTTATGCTTTCAGGTTTATAAGAAATTTATTTGTGAAATTTTTGAACCTTTTTTTAATAATAAATCAACTATTTACACTAAAGACTCAGAGAAAAAGTTGTCTTGAAACAAAAGCATCGTCCTCTGGCCTATTTTGTTTTTAACCACTTGAATATTTGTTTTTACACAAACAGAATTATTTGGCTTCAAAATTAGGTGAAATTTGTCGCAAAACGATAGTGTTTTCTGAAAAAAGTTTAAACAAATGAAATTCCTTTGAACCTTTAATTCAAGAGGAAATACTGTTGGTGTCAAGACGCATCCTCCTGAGACAAGAGGAAATTTCTCTGAGCGAAGTAGAAAACTACGTCGGAAACGACGTCCACTACGTGGTTTACATTTTTTGCACTGTATCGATATCAGTCTTCACAAGTCAAAATGCTCTAAAAACAGGAGAATAAAATGAATTTTTAAGAGAATGTGGGAATAAATTCTTTTAAATAAAATCAATGTGGGTCCTATATATATTAAATTAAATTACAAACGCTCCAAATGCCTGAGATTTTAGGTAAAAATATTGCATTTTCATCAAAAGATATGAATTTTTAACCAAAAAGTTGAATTTCCAACCAAAAAGATGAATTTTTAAATCAAATTATGAATCTTTAACCAAAGAGATAAATTTTCAAATAAAATTATGAATCTTCAACAACAAAAATTTGTAACAAAATATCAACAACATCAGAGTCAACTTGCAACGAAAAAGTTGAATTTTCAACCAAGAATATAATAGTTACATTTTTAGTTAGAATAGTTAATTTCTACAAAAATGAATAATTTTCAACAAAATAAATAAATTTTTAACCGAAGACATGAATTCTCAACAAAAATGATGAAATTTTAGCAAAAAAAAAGTGTTTTTCACAAACTAGTTTAATTTTCAAATAGAACCAAATAGTATAATTTTAACCTTTTAGTACAAAATTGTTAAATTGTTAAGCCAAAAAGACGAATTTTCTTCAGAATACATGAAATTTCAACTAAAAAATATCAATATTCAACCTAAAATGGAATATAGTTAAAATTTTAGTTAAAAAGTTTATTTTAAATTAAAAAAAATAATTTTCAGCAAAATAGGTAGATTTTTCACGAAATGGTTGAATTTTTAATTAAAATATATCAATTTTTAAGCAAATAGTTGTATTTCCTACTAGAAAATATACATTTTTCATCTAAAAATGAATTTTCAACAAAATAGTTATATTGTTAACCAGTCAAATTTTTTAATGAAACGATAAACTTCCAACTAAAATAGATAAATTTTAAACAAAACAAAAAAATGAATTTTCAACCACGAAGAATAATTTTTTACCAAAAAATACGAACTTTCAACCATAAAAGATCAATTTTCAACAAAAAATGGAATATTTCAATTTTAAGTCAAAAAACATAATTTTCAAACAATCAAAAAATGAATTTCCAACAAAGTGGTTGGATCGTCAACCAAAATAGATTAATTTTCAATCAAACAGTTGTATTTTTTAACAAAAAAACATTCATTTTTAACGAATGAGGGTAATTTTAAAAAAAGAAAGCTTTTTCAGTGAGAATAAAAGAAAAAATTTTTTAACCAAATTGTTGAATTTTTAAGTCGAAACGACGAATTTTCTACGAAGCAGTTAAATTTTCAAAACGAAAATAAGAATTTTGAATGAAAAAAGTTCATTTTCAACCAAATAGTTGAATTTTCAATAAAATATTTAAATTGTCAAGAAAATAATACAAATTTTAAACAGAACTGATGAATTCTCAACTAAAAATAAACTAGTAGACTTTTCAATAAAAAATAAATCATTTTCAACCAAAAATAGTTGGATTTCCTCACTGGGGTCTATTAATTCAGTTCGCATTTAAGTTGGAAAACTTGTAAAGCGGGAAAAAGGAAATAGGGAAAAGAATGTCAAGCCTGCGATAAATAAATGCTCAGAAAATAAAGTTAATTTTGCACTGCACACTTTTTAACTTCGGACTACACCCTGTTTCGTGTCAGTTGTTTTCTCATATTATCATTATTCAAATAATTATAAAGTTTCACTTATCACAAAGAATATAAATATATAAAATATTTCTTGCATTAAATCCGTCTGCGTAGGATCATTTACATTAAAAATGTTTAAGAAATATATAATTATGAATGCAGATAGTGCGCGTGCGTATAGCAAGAATTACTAATTGAATCAGTATATTTTACTGATGCAAATTTAGAGAGTACGACGACAGAATTTTCAATTTTGCAACGACGACAAGGACAGACAGACACCGAAGTAAAATCCATTTTTTCTCAATCAGTGAGTCTGAAAATGTTGCGACATTTGATGAAATTCGTGAAAGTCAATTTTCACATAAAACCAATACCTTCTCATTGAGATGAGAATGTAAAAATGTAACGTTCCGGATAACGCGTTACTGCCAAACACTGCAGAAATCCACATACCTGCGAGTGTGAAGTTAAAAGGTACAATTAAAGAAAGAAAATGGATTCAGTTTAACTATGTCCATAATCTATACGCATTGTCTGAACGTTTCAACAGCCATTGAAGAATGCTGGTTTAATGCCAGGAAAAGCGAGATTGCAGCGCGTTCTTCGGCAAATGTATAAATGTTGTACGTCGCACTATTTCTGTTCTGGGTCTCAGTTTCTGTTCTGGAAAGTGGACTCGCTGAGTTATTACTGCATAGCGCATACAATTTCCGACGCAACTTGCGCTCTTACTAATTTCGAATTGTCACACCCCTAATGTCTCAGAAAACTCACACTAAATATCTTATTAAATCCTGAATACCCATTTATTTCTAGTTGAAAACAAAAGATTCTAGTTTTTAAAAAATCATCCGAAATTATCATGTCAGCGAATTTTGTGTAATTTCTATCTCGACTAATTGCAGAAATTAAATCTGCAGCAGTTTAAACCATATAGAAAATATCTGATTTTTTTAAATATTCTATAAGGTTTTTATAAATTGCATTGGAAGGCACGATATCCGAGATTCATTGTAACCACCATTAATTTATATACATACATAAAAATTGGCTTCGATCCATCTAAAGATCATGTGTTGAGGCCATTTACCTTCAATTATTATTATAGAAAATTTTCGCTTATTTAATACATTTTACGTGTAATCATAGAAAGCCTGAATGCTATCAACTTTTCGATAACTTTGGTTTCAAAATTGTTGTAATATAAATATTTTGGTACTAAAAAGAGAGTGTTGTATACTGAAAATGGGAAAACTCTTTTGCTAAATCAACAGGAGCGATTTATTAGTTTTTGTCACACAAAAATTGTTGTTGATTCAATAATATTATATTATGGGTATTTGTTTACTTTGATGAATTTTCCTAATTCTTGAGCGAATTATTTAAAACCTTTTAGAAACCTGAGTTCCATAATTTCCTCCAGAAACCCTAAAAAAAATAACAATCTGTAAAAAACGCGTTTATAAGTAATTCTATTCTCGTTGTGTTAAAACCACGTATACTAACATATTTTCAAGTGCTGATTGCGAATATAAGCTCAAAAATATTTGCAAATGACATTTGCAAAGTCAGTTCGAAAAATAGTTATCAAATTGTCAAAAATAACAATTATTGGTTATTTTTCCGAGCTGGAAAAGCTATAAGGTGTGACAGTAGAACTTCCTTCTTCCCTTTTCCAGGTCGAAAAATTATAATTTTAAATTTAGAAAATGTTATTAAACATGTATAATATTTATTAATGGAACACCTTTGAGAAAAAATTAATTTTTACTATTCTAATATTCAAATCAATCAACTTTGAAATATTAAAATTAATCAACACTTAGTAAAATTCATTAAAATAAAAATTCAAATCTATTAATACTTAACATTAATGAATTCTTTGGTTGATTTACATTTCTTTTAATATTACACATTGATTTTCATATTGTTTTTTTATGAAATTCGATTTAAACAAAAAACAAAAATATTTTAATAAGTTTTTTTTGTGTTTCTTTAAAAAAATACAATGTTTTTCTGAAAAATTTATAAAATTGAGTATAAAGTAATTATAATTTCGTGGAAAACCAAAATGTTAAAACAAATCAGTTATTACAAGAAATTGTTTAATATTTTTGTATTGATTGACAAAAAAAAACAAATGTTTTTCATCTCTCCCGACTGATATTTTACTTTTGGACTGTTGGAAAGAAGGATTTGCAAAAAGTTTCAAACAATTTACTGCAAAATTTGGAAAAGTCATCAAAGTAAAAAATTACCATATTATGCATCAATGCCATATTAGTGTCATATTTAACATTTAAAATACGATATTTTTAATAACAAATGCATGATTTCAGACGTTTTTTGTAACACAGGCATAATTTTTGCTCATATAGGGGAATTTTTGATACTTTATTTTTATTTCAATATGAATTTAGGACATTTTTGACAATATCACTTAGAGTGAATCCATTTCAAATATTTTCTTGATTTGCAAAAAAAAAATCTACGAAGCTATGCATATTTGAATTTTTTGCTTTGTTTTTAAAAAAAACGCCAAATTTTTCTTTAAACCTCTACAATTTTTAATCCAGCCTTCAGAAAGAAGATATCTTGTGAGTTTTTTGTGGGCTCAATAACTTTTGTGAACAGGAGAATTTTGTACCGTAAAATGGAATTTACTCATTTTTCTCGCAAACAAAACCCTTTTGAAGAGTTTTAAAAAAACTACTTGCTCTTTTGTAATATATAGAACTTTTTTATATATGCAAACTTTTATCTTAACATTATTTCGTATCTGTCGTTGCTTCCAAGAAAAATGAGTAAATTCGACTTTACGGGAAAAAATTTTCCTGTCCACAAAAATTATTTAGTCCGCATAAAAACTTACAGGATGCCTTCCTTATAGAAAGTCAAATTTAATCGAAAATCGCCAAAAAATGTAAGTGTGGATTTTTTTAGAAAGTCGACTTAAGTCTTCTCAGAATGAAATAATGTAATTTTCTTATTTTAAACCTTTTTAACATTTTCTGGCAGGGAACAGTTATATAGGTTTGAAGAAAGAATTTTTTTTTAACGAAGCACAAAAACCATATACATATGCATAACCTCGCAGAAGTTTTTTTTATAAGTAATCGCCTAATTTCTTATAAAAAAACAACATATTTCGTCCCCAAAAGATTCTAGGACTGTAAGTGTAGAATCTGCTTGACATGAAATGAATTTTTTTCCGAAACATTTTTAAATTTTGTGAATTTCACAAAAAAATTCTAATTGACCAAAAATGTTGAAATTTTGAACAGTTCAAAAAATTTTGAATTGCAGAGTATCAACATTTTTCCAAAAGTTTAAGTAATTTATGGTGATTTATGATAAAATGATGGTCAATTCTTGTAACCTATCGGTAATTTGTATTATATATTATAATTATGGTAACCTATTCCTTTGAGTTGATCCAAACTGTAAAATAACCTGTCAAAGCGATCAACTGACCTCTTGACGATTACTTTTTGTAAGGTTAAAGTGTAAGCTCATAGTTGTATTATTTTCATTATCTACCTCTGATGTCACACTTTTTCTCTACAGGGAGAAAAACAACATTTTTTCTCCCTCTGACGTCACCGTGCTTGAAAAGTACTACTAAAAGCATGCATGTGTTATGAAAACGAATTTTTTCCGTGTTTATTTGCTGTAAAAGAGTAACCTGGGCATTTATTAACTCTAGAAAAAATAGACGAAACTTCTATTTTACTGCTCCTATCAAAAGACGTAGAACGCTATTTCTATAGTTTATGACTTTGCTCTCAACTTGATTTTATATTTCTGTTTATTTGATTGGTCTTCAAACTGAATATGAGTCAACAAATGAAAATCAACAATCTGTGTGTGGTTTATATTTTCTCTAGAATCATGCAATACGCCTGTAGGATACTTTTTTGGCCTTGACAACGTTTTTAATATTGAATGCAAATTCAAATTTCTACCCAATAGTTCCAAATTCTAAATCAATGTCGTCGCAAAATCCCATATATGGAATTCCATTCATGGAATTTTTCTATGTTTGGAGAGCTCCATACAATCCATATATGTTTTGCCGCCTCTGCTAATGGATATTAAATAATTAATTTAATGTAATTAATAGCTAAGATACGATACGTGTTAATATATTAAAATTATAATTGATAATTTCACTTATATTTTTGCTTATAATAAAGATTATCTACTGTAGGGTGGTCTCCCCTACTATAGCATCGTTAATCGCACGCTACGCGCGCGTGTTGTTTCCTCGTTTTGAGGGGCAAAATAATTTTCAATACAAAATAAAAATTTCGAATTACTATTTATTTTGCATTTTTTTTATATATTTGTTTTTAAGATTATATAAATATAATTTTCCGACGATTCTTGAGCAACTTCGAAAAGATTTTTGAAACTTTCGGATATGTCAAAAATTTCAACAAAACAAGTTCTCCTTCAACCAAATAGTTGAATTTTTAAACAAAAATATAAATTCTCAACGAAAAATGTAATAGTTGATATTTTAATCCAAAAGACGTTGAATTGAATTCATTCAATTGAATTCATCCAACAAAGACAAATTTTCAACAAAATAGTTGATTCCTCAACCAAAAGAAAAAAAATTAATTTTCAACCTGTTGTATTTCTAACCAGAAAACATCAAGTAATTTCTAAACGAGACAAATTTTATGCAAAAAAGATTAATCTTTTAACCCGAAAGTACGAACTTTCTACAAAAAAATTAATTTTCTACCAAATAGTTGAATTTTCAACTAAATGCTTGAATTTGCTATCAAGAGAAATGATTCCCTACCAAAAAAGACACATTTTTAAATAAAATGATGAATCTTTAACCAAAAAAATAACTTCTAAACAAAGTAGTTCAACTTTGAATCAAGCAGTTGCATTTTCAACTAAAAGGGATGGCGTCTCAACTAAAAATGTGACAGTTGATATTTCAATCTAAAAAGATTTTAATTTTAAATCACAAGTGAATTTTTAACAAATTACTTCAACTTTTAACCATGTAATTAATTTTTCAAACAAAAAAGGATGAATTCTCAACAATATATACATAATAATAATTTTCAATAAAATAGTTGAGTCCTCGCAAAGAAATATTTTAATTTTAAACAAAATATTAGCAATTTTAATAAAAAAAGGATAAAATTTATACCAAAAGAGATGTATTTTCAAACCAAAAAGACGAATTTTCAACATTTTCACAGCCAAAATAGGTTTTCCAGTCCAAAATAAAAAAAATGTAAGCATATTATAATTTGAAGGCAAAAATAATTTTTAACACAAAATAAAAATTACGAATGAATATTTATTTTCTAATTATCTTTGTTTATTTGCTTCAAGTTATATAAATATAATTTTCCTATATTTTTCGAGAAAATTCTACAAGATTTTTGAATATATTTGAAAAAATTTAAGAATATTTTATAAATATTCGGAAATCTTTCAAAGTTGTAAAATATTTTTTATCTCTTCAAAATTCAAAAATATCCTAAATACCTCTTAAATTGACTCGAATTATTCCAAAAATTTTTCTAAAATCTTTCGGATTCATTCTTGACAATTTTGGACATCTTCTATAGTAGTTTAAAATATTTTAAATATTCTCTTCAAATTAATTCTTTAAAATGAAGAATCTCTTTAAATATTCCCAGGAATCTTAAGACAATTTTGTCATTATCTTAAAACCTTTCAAAATCTTTCAAAAACTCAATATGTTATTTCGAAATCTTCCAAAATCTACATATTTTTATAAAATGTTTTTAAATTTTTTATTATTTTCGAAAATTTTTAAAATCTTATAAATGATTTAATTTTTTCCTAAAACAAAAATACTGCAAAATCAAAAACATTGCTTTTAAACTTTCCAGGTTCTTTATTGATGTTTTTTAAAATCTTTTGTAATGTTTTGTAATCTTTTTAAATACTCTCAAAGTAAATGTTGTAAAATAAAAAATCATAAAAAATTTCCCGAGAAGTCGTAATAAACTTTTTTATTTTCTTAAAACCTTTCCAAATTTTTACAAATTTTCTAAATTTCTTGTTCAACATCTTCAAAAATCTACATTTTGTTTTGAATAAAATTATTTTTTTCCCATACCTGCATCAAAAAGTACGCTTTTTCACGCATGTAGAACGAACGCAAAATGGCTAATTTTGGAACTCTTAAGAAATAAATTTCATTGTCTTAAGATCTTTAAAAAGCTTCAAAATTTTATTTCAAATTCTTCAAAAATCTACATAATTTTTGTTTAAAATTTGTTGGTACTGGTAAGTTATCGATAATGCTTAGAAACATTTAGAAATAATTTTTATCGTCAAATAGAGTTAATTGCTTGGAAATTTTGATTTATTAAATTGATGGTGCAGAAAATTCTGAATCTTTATTAATATTTAAATATACATATCTATAACCTCATTTAACATGGTTGAGGAGTGGTAAGTAGAATCCTTTTGTTATTTTAAAAACGTTGAGTCATAATGATAAGAACATAATATTGTTGCCTTTATTATTGAAGAATAATTTACAATTTAAAGTTTCACATTTAGAATTGAATTTTTATAATCAAAATTCCTCATTTGGAAATTGCGATTTACAAAATTCTCGAAAATTCAAAAGAAAATGAGAGGCAGGCGTGGAGAACAAGAAAGAACCTGCTGAGGTTTTAGTAATTGGTTAATGCTCCACTCATGGATAGTGGCGTTCCCGGTTCAAATCCGGGCTGAGGAAGATTTTTTCTTCTTCAAAAATTATTTATCCTAAATTTTAATTATTCTAGTTTATTTACCTTTTCCAGTTCGAATTCTCGTATCCTATGAATGGATCCCCCTATGGCCTTCTTAGTCAGACTCATTCTTACTTTTCCACTGCACTTTCACTTCCTGTTTTTGAATGAATTCACTATTTGAAACTTGAGTAGTGTTATTCTCGAAGCACTACATCCTGATACTTAGTTTGAACTGTGCTTCAAATTTCATTGTGACGATTCCGCACCAGGTGTCGGTTATGTGGTATCGTCGATAGAGTTGGCACTCCGCCAACTTTCAAACGAATTCTATGATTCGAAAAAAGTCTATTCACGGTTGCAATTTAAATATTGGATTTATGATGTTTCTCGGCTCACAGCACGATGTAGATCGAGATTTCTCGTGAATTTTTTTCCAGGAAGCTTTTCTCATCTTCCTTGGAAGCATTATTTTCTCTTTTCTCTTCATTCGTCGCCAGGGCTATTTTGAGGTCCCCGCTTTCTCCACCTAATCATTGTTTCATCCATTATTCAAGATTTTATTAATAAATCAATCAATTGATGAATAACAGTGTGGCCGTAGGTCAGGAAATTTTTTTGGTCAGGGAAAGTCAGGGATTTTGAAACAAATCTTGCCAAAGCCAGGCGATTTCTATATTCTTCTAGATAATAAATATGATAGTTTTCAATTTTAATTAAAAATTGTTTTATTCCGTTTATAAACTCTTTGTTAAAAATTTTACAAGATTAAGATTCTGGTCTTTGAATATTGATGGTCAGGGAAAATGAAAAATTGGGAATTTTGAAAATTAAGTTTTGCGGCCAGGCGGATATATTATTCTGGTTAGTAATATAATTCACTTGTATTCCTATTTTTATTTCTTTCTTTAGTTGCTTCCTTCTTGAGATTATATTTTTAGTTATAAAATTTTATTTTTACCTTCTGGGTTGAAAATACATATTTTAGTGTTGAAAATTGAATAATAATTTTTTTGATTGAAAATTCAACTACTTTTATAAGATCGTCCTTCGTTATCCCATTTCATCTCTTTTGGTGGAAATTTAATGTTTTTTCTTAAAAATGCAACTGTTTGGTTGAAAATTAATTTTTTTTTACTGAAAATTTAAGTATTCAAGTTGAGATATTTTATTAAAAATTCATTATTTCAATTCGAAATGTATCTTTTTGGTTGAAAATTTGATTATTTCGTTGAAAATTTGACTATTTTGTTGAAAACTCATTTTTTTAGAATAAATTTTTTATTGAAATTTTAACATTTAATTTTTGGTTTAAAATTAATCTTTTTCAGTTGAAAATTTATCTATTTGTTTGAAAACTCATGTATTTTTTAAAAATTCGTTTTTTTTTTGGTAAAGAATCAATCTTCTTGGTCGAAAATCGGTGTTTTTGGTATAAAAATTAACCTTTTTTGTTAAAAATAAATCTTTTTTTTTAAATCATCTTTTTTGTTTGAAAATTCAATTATTTGGTTTACACTTCATTTTTGCAAGTTAAAAATTCAAGTATTTTGCTGAAAATTTATCTTTTTAGATTCAAGGTTCAAGTATTTTGTTGAAAAATTTAATATTTTGTTTAAAGTCAATCTTTTTTGGTCGCAAGTTCACCTGTTTTTTTTAAATTCGTCCTTTTGGATTGAAGATTCAGCTTTTATGGTACAGAAGTCATATTTTTTGCTTGAAATCAATAAATGAATAGAACAAATTTTAATTTTAATTTTAAATTATTTTATTCTGTTTATAAAAGATTCTATGTTAAAAATGTTACAAGATTGAAAATCTCGTCTTTGAATATTAATGGTCAGGGAAAATGAAAAATCGGTCAGAGAAAAATCAGAGAAAATGCAGGGAATTCGGAAAATGATGTTTTGCGGTCACCCTAAATAAGTATGATTCCACAACAATAAAGTTTAAATATTCTGTTTTTAGATATTAACTTATGATTCTAAAATTACCGCTTGATTCAATTTTTAGTTATAAATTATAAAATGAATAGAGGTGGGAGTGACCTTATGAATAATTAAACTTACAGACTATATCTTTTAAATTTTTAGAGAATAATTTTGAGTTGCATAAGTGCAGGCCAATTACTGCCAACAATGCACTGCAAGATAAAATGAAGGTGGCGCCTTGGTATTTTCGAGTCTTATGAATAAGCAAAACTACTCATCACTTTCTTTTTAATTGGTAAACAAAAATGTTTACATAGAAACTTTTGAAACTAATTTGATTCCATATCAGTTTAAAATGATTTTTAAATTTTGTTATTTTTATTTAGAACTTACATTTATAATTTTTTTTTCATCACACACAAATGTTTATTGCACGTGTTTAAAGTTGTTCAATAACTGGCTATGTGGTTACATAGTGAAAAGACGTAAGGGATGATTTATTTTAAAAATTGGATAAAGTACTGTTTCAGGTGATTAACGAGCTTTCCGGTTACTTGTCCGAGTGACTTCGGGATTTCACGACTACTGTGCTCGGTGCACTCTCTTGCTGTCTGCAGTATTTATAAAACACCGACCGGAAAGCGACTGAGCTGATTTTGGCGTCGAGCCGGCTTGGCCGCTTTGCCCCCGACGACGTCGTCTTCTTCGTCTATGATGATGCCCAGCCACCAAAAAGCGCCAGTCCAACATGTGTCTAACGGAACTTTAACGACTTCCCGACCACTGCGAGGAATATTGGTAAATATATATTCTCTTCTCTTAAGTGATCATTTTCAAGTTGTATATGAAATTCTTATATATTAGGGGGATGAACTACATAACTTTTAAAATATTACTCAAAATAGGATTTTAAATTACAAAAAAAGATTTCGTAGCCTATTAAAACGTAAATAAGTAGGTCAAACTTCCCCTTCCATACTTTCCCTCAGGTACTCCCCCTACATTCCCCTCTCCACCCCTACTTCCCCTCCCCACACTTCAACCATCGCTTCCCATCGCTTCCTCAACTTTTTCTTCATCTACTTCCCTTTCTCCTCACTTCTCCTACATTTCCTCTCACTTCCCCTACTTACCCCCCCTTATTTACCACCACTTCTCTTACTTCCCCTACCCTCTTTTCCCCTCACACTCCATACCCCCTCCATAATTTCCCCTACTTACCACTTTTCATTTCCCTCGCTTCTCCTACCCCATTCCCTCATATCTCCTACTTCCACTTCCCTCCCCCTTATGAGTTGTGAGTTCTCCTTACTACCCCATCTTGGAAAAATGTACGACAAACGAACGGACAGACACTCTACCGAAACTATAAGTTGGGTCTCTGCCTGGAACAAATTCTATAAAATTCTATCCACCGAGAAATTGTATACTTTTCTGTTAAGAGGTTCTCATTAAACCTGTATCAAATCTTATCCACAAAAAACTTGCATCATATCCTATCTTCCACGATTTCGGAAATTTCTATCAACTCTATCCATCAAGAAATCTTATACTTTTTTGTTAAAAGATTCTCATTAGAATTCTATGAAATCTCACTGGCAGAGGAATTGTAACACATCCTATGTTTCAAAATATTGAAAGATTTTATGTAACTCTATCCAACCAGAAAACTAATACTATTCTATCAAGAGTTTCTCATTGAAATTCTATCAAATCTTGTCCACTCCAGACTTGCATGAAATCCTATGTATCAGAATCTTGAAAATTTCTGGCCAATTGTAAGCGTCGAGAAATATTATACTTTCCTATCGACATTTTCTTATTGCATACGATTTAATGGAATTTTAATAGCAATATCTTTGTAGAGAAGTATAAGATTTGTTGAGGATTAGATTTCAATATAAATCATCTAGGTTCTGGAAAATAGGATTTGATATAAGTCTGGTGCAGATAAGATTTGATAGAGTTTCGATATAAAACTATTGATAGAAAGAGTATAAGATTTCACAACGGATAGAATTTGATGAAAATTTTCGAGAATTAGAGACATAGGATGAAAACAACTTCGGTGGGGGATGAAAATTGATACTTTCAATGGGAAAATGTAGAAAGAAAAGTATAAGATATCCATGTCCATGTTCAAGCGTTCATTAGTCTTCTTAGTGCATGTAACAGATATGAAATTCTTAGAATGCACAATTATTTTGGTTCCCTTCCATATTTCATATGCTCCTCCGAGATACATTATCCAATGGCTCCTTTCGTCGATGCGTACGAGATTTCGCTGCAGGGTTCCGATACAATCAGGGGTTGTGATGTTCCCGTCTTAGCCAGTGCTTCTGCTTTCTCATTACCTTCAATATCTTCGTGGTTGGAATCCCAGATCCGACTAACCCAGTTTTTACTGGCAAACTTAAGAAGATCTTGAAGGCAACTCCAGACTAGTCAGGAAATAAACTCTTCAGATGTAAGAGCCTTAAGTGCTGCTTCACTGTCAGAACAAATGTTAATGTGCTGGCCTTCATAAGCTCGCCTTCAAATTTCCTCCAGGCAAGCTTTAATAGCTATTATTTCGACCTGGAAAACTGATAGAGAATATGCTCAGTGTTTTTGTTATCTCAGCCCTGAGCTTCTTCCCACAGATTCTAGCCCCTGTTCTCCTGGTGTAAATAAGTCTTACTTTCTCCCTTCATCATGCCATTCTTTCCTTTAGAGAAGGTGTCCTTGAAAGGTTTCATAAAGGATAATTTCCTCAATATAACATCAGTTCGCATCGCGAAAATATTATCCTCGCATAGTAGGCGCTTACTGATATCATGTAGATATGTCACCTTAACATCACTGAGAAGGACCTCAAGAGCTGCTGTTGTTGTTGTTTTTATAGCAGCAGTAATTCGCCAAGCAGGAAACCCTTTGGAGGCTTTCCAGTTGTTTTATGGTATTGGATAGTTCAGTTCTTGTTTACCAGATCGTTGGTGCATATGCTATTATGTGTTTAATCATCATTGTATATAACTATTGAGCATCTACAGACCACCTTAGCTTTCTTTACCATTTTTCGTCAACATTGAGTTTCCAGGTCAAGTTAGCGTCAAGTATTACTCCGTAGGTCATCAATGACAAGCGCCCACTGGGTGCATGAAAGAACTCCTCCCTGTGCGCAGCCGTTTGACACTTTGGCCTTCACTTAATTACCATGTAGCGAAGCATGTATAATTCTGCATTCCAATATGAAGTGCATCCACCTGTTTACTGTGCCACTAACTCCGTGCATTTGAGCAGAACCGTATATAGATCCAATTGAGGTTTTACTAAATGCCCCTTATAAGTCTAGAAACGCTTCAATTGCTACTTCCCCTTTCCGCATCTTATCATTAATGCGGGAGGCAAACGCATATAGAGCGTCTACGGTAGATTTGCCTTTTTGAGAGGACAATTATGGAGAGGTATCTCCTTTAGGATTTCCTCTTTCATGTAAAGGTCCTCTAATTTTTCTGGTGTTTTAGGAATGAACGAGGTCAAGCTGATCGGCTGAAAGGATATTGCTTCATGGGAGGTAGCCTTACCCGATTTTGGAATCAAAATTGCCTGAAACTTTCACTATGCTACCGGGTTTTATCCCATTAATAAGCATGCCCGAAAGATGCAGCTACAATAGACCCATCAAGGACTGAAATCCTACTTGAATTAATTCAGAAAATAATTTATCATCTCCTGTAGCTATAAATGGTTTCAATTATTTAACTACCCATCTAATTTTTGAATGAGTGACAATACGACTGGCTAATTTCCTATCTTCCATTCTGGCTCTAAAAGTTGGTCCTCCGGGGGATATGACTCATGGGCCGCCCCCTCATTCGTGTAATCCAACTCCAAGCCAGGGAATCGTACCCTCATTACGGGCTCTAGAATATCATTATTCGTCTCAGCCGTTCCGCCCGAAGGCAATAGTAATGCCTTCAGTTTACATGATGAGTGACCCCTTAAGGTATTATGTAGTAGGGCAGTGACAGGTATATTCTCGATCATCTGACAATACAATTTCGGGTCCTGAAGTCTAGGATTACACCAGAGTGCATCCCTGTCCTTTTTCTTCATACGAAGAGGACAATTGTTCTCATACGCTTTGTTCATACCTTTTGGTAGAATGTTGACAAAAAATTCTGTTTGTTCGATAGCCTTGATTCTGCCTGGTATAGCACCCAGTCAGTTGCTGAGATGCTCCCTATAAGTATTCCAATCAGTTGCTTTAGTCCTATACCTTTGAAACTCAGGTCTATCGGCGGTCAAGAAGAAGCATACCTGTTTATGATTCGAGAGGGACGTACCCGACGATACATGCAATCCCTCGAACAATTCCCTAATACGTATCGAACATAAGGTCAAATAAATTACCTCGCGACATCTACATGTCACAAAAGTAAGTGTATTACCTCGATTCAATCAAGTTATATCAGTAGTTGAAAGGTAATCTAATAAAGACTCATCCCTGTGGTTGGTGTTCTTACTACCCCAAGTCGAATGATGTGCGTTAGCATCACTTCCGATGAGCAATGGCCATACTTTAACGCAGCAGTAGTCCACCAGATTTCTCCATTTCTCAGATGATGCTGAGTTCTGAGAGTCAAATGGGTGCGTTGTGTAAATCATCATAGGTTGGCGCCTCCCTCCTAAGTGGTGCTCAATCATTATGGCCACCAAGTCTCTAGAAAAGAACCTTGGTAATTCAATATATTTAATATCGCCTCTAACATAAAATGCTCCCCTAGGTGTTTCTACGGAACTGCGAGAGTCATCCCAAATGCAAGTTTGCCTATTTTCTCATAAGAAAACTAAAAGAGGAGGGAAGCTGCGGAAGGTCTCAATATTTTCTTCTGGATCTAGTGGTAACACTGTAACAGTTTGAGGTCTCCACGTTGCATTGTTTATAATCTATTCATTTGTGAACATGACTACCTACCTTGAGCTGGGGTCCGATTGTGAAGTGCATTCTATGATCAAATTCCTGAAGTGGGAAGATGTAACCGCCTGTGAAATTCGTCGAAAAATTACTGCTTCAAAATCGAAAAATTTCATCTCCTTCATCCTCAAGCATCTCAAAAAAGCGGTTTGCAGCATCCAAACGGTTTCGTTTGTGTTTATCAGACAAAAGCCTTGGGACCCACCTCGCACAGACTTTTGTTAAGTTCAGCTCATCTTGAAGAATTCGACGAACTTGAGCTCGAAGGGCGCCCACTACGGGACTATCGTGGAGAGAAACAAATCCTTCTGAGAAGAATTTTCGCCACTTTCACACCATTTGAACACTCATGACACTTTTACCATGAACAGCAGTAATTTTTCGATGAATTTCACCAGCGGTTACACCTTCCCACGTCAGGAATTTGATCACAGAACGCACTTCACAATCGGACGCGAGCTCAAAGTAGGTAGCCATGTTCACAAATGAATAGGTTATAAACAATGCAACCTGGAGACCTCAAACTTTTATAGTGTTACCACTAGATCCAAACGAAAATCTTGAGACATTCCGCGGCTTCCCACCTCTTTTACTTCTCTTATGAGAAAATAGGAAAGCGTACTTTTGGGACAACCGTCGTATCATAAATGACTGATTCGCTCTTGTTACTTAAGCCTCTAACTTTCGCCTTGTATGTCCAAGGTTCTTGTATTAGAGCTATAGCTGTTTTCTTTTCTGTTAAACGTCTGCTTAATATAGCAGACGCTCCTCTAGCGTTGTAAAGGTTTATCTGGATAAAATCCAGACTAGAAGGAGGACACATAGTATCCATTTTAACTTCCAGTTGTTTCCTTCACCTCTTCCGGAAACAAATTCAGAGCTCTGTCTTCGAATGTAACTTTGGTTTTTGAGAGGATCTTCATATTGAACCTCTCCAACCCATAGTGTGGCCTGTAGTGGATCTTCTTGAGACTCTCGACGACTCCTGGCTCTGCAGTTGTTACAAGTTAAGTAGCTTCACTATCCACCTTGGCATCGTGTTCGCTCCACGGATACGCCAGGAATCCAATCCAGCAATTTTACTGGCCTTGGAAAATCTTTGCTGTCGATCACTTTGATCTTAGTTCCTGCCCAAGATTTGTAATCCGCCAACAGCTTCAATGAGCCAAGTTCTGGACACTTTGTCTGAACAGATGACGACGAAAGCATCATTTTTGAAGCGGCAATCTTTAAATCTTAGTATGAATTCTCCAGGTTGTACCCCATCGATTTTCTTATATATTGCTGCTTCAACTGCCTTGACCTGGATGTCATCGAGATTGGTTATTACGAACCCCTCGGCGACTATGGCCACTTTTAGGTAACTTTGAAGAGCCTGGCCGTAAGAAACTATTGGACATCTCAGCCGCATCTTCTTCTGTTCTCTGATTTCATTCGGTGTGCAGCTATCATAATGGGGCCTCTTTGGAGTCCTCATTTGGCTGGTTGTTGCGTTTGACTGATTTAACAATTGGAGTTGTAACCTCTTCCTAGCAGCTTCCGACAATTTAATTCGTGGTGGTTTTACTGTTTGATTTCACCCACCACAATCAGCATCGCACGTAAGTCCACCCAAGTTCCTACCTCCCGCTGCACCAGGGTTACTCACAGATGGTTCCCCACATAGATATTCCGAAGTATGCTCTAAGGCTCCTTTGGTAATTTCCATCTTTACAGGAGAAGATGCTTTTTCCAGAAGAGCCGTTGCCAACTCCCCCTGGGTGTTTTGTTTATAAATTTCAAAAGAACTCATTATGTTCCCACGTGTATCTAGGGAAATATTTGGTCAATCTCTACAGTGCCCCGCTTGTAAAGATAAAGCAATTTTACTCTGAGAAATAATTAGAGGTCTTATAAAATTCTTTAAATCTTTAGAAGTCCTTTGAAATCCCTTGAAATCATTTGAAATGCATAATAATTTGTTTAATTTGTTGAAATTACTTGAAATCCTTAAAATCTCATTAAAATATTTTGCAATCCCTAGAAATCTTCTGCAATTCCTCGAAATGTTTGTAAATCACTTGAAATCCTGTGCAACCCCTCGAAATCTTTAGAAATAACTTTAAATCTTGTGCAATCCTTTGAAATGTTTTGAAATACTTCGATATTACTTGAAATCTACTCAAATACTTTACGGTCTTTAGAAATACACCCAACTATCGGATTCTGTCCACGCGGTCTCAGCCTTCCTAGAACTGCTGGCCCACGCAGTTTCTCAGCACACAGGGTGAGATACGGTTGCGACTCTTCCCTGAGAAGGGCCGCGTGCGCGAGTACTCAGTCGAATATATTGCGCGATATTATGCATTCCAATTGGAAACGGTTCAGGCGGCCCTGACTGACAATGTTTGGACCCCCCCGACTTGTGGCCAAGTCTATTTGCAGGACACCCCCGAAACTGAACTGAAACCGAGAGTTCGGTGTACTTGAAATCCCTTAAAACCTTTTGAAACCGCTTACAATTTTTAGAAGTTTTGTAATATCCCGTGAAATATTTGGAAAGCCATTGAAATTTTTTTTCAAATCATTAAAGTCTCTCTGAATCTAATGAAGTTTCCTAAAATCTTTTGAACAACTTTTCAATTCCTAAGAATTTTTTGAAATCCATTAAAACCTGTAAAAATGTTGTGATATGCCCTGAAAAGTTTTGAAACCCTTTGAAAACGCTTTGAATCTATTAAAATCTCTCAAAATCCCTTGAAATCTTTTTCAATTGGTTACAATAGATTTCATAGATATTCTGTAAAAGTCTTTAAAATGTTAACAGTCTCTAGAAATTAATTGGAATCGCTTGAAATCTTTTTAAATCTTAGAAATCTCTTCAAATCTGTTGAACTCACTTGAAATAATTAGAAATCCTTCGAAATTCTTCGGAAACGTTAACATTTGTCTGAAACTTTTTAAAACCCAAAGATATCTTTCGAAAACTTTTGAAATGTTGCGAAATGTGTGAAATCATAATATCTGGTGTGCACCCAAAATTTTAATGATCAATTACTCAATGTTAAAGAATTTATGGCAATGAATAATTTTTTTTATTTAATAAAATTAAGTTTTATTTTCTTATGAAAGTGGATAATTTAAGATATGTATTTGCAAGAACAATGAAATATTTTGCCACCATAATGATCACAAATTAAATTAACAGTTGTAAATAAATTGTAAACAAAGATTCCAGTTTTATCTATTCATTTGTTTATAACAGTTAAAAAAATGAAGAAATTCAATCTATAATAGAAAATTCCATTCACCGATCTATGGAATTTTAGCGAAATAGGATTTTTGTCAACTGGCGCCGAGTGCGGTCGTACTGTAAAGTCGCTCCGTGTTTCAGGTTGTTTTTCTAGCGTAAATCATCGTATTTAATTTCAAAAAAGTGTTTGAAGTATGACTTTCGTGACCCCTAACACCCCTCGTGTGTTTGAAGGGGGTGCGGACAACGGGTTTGTTGCAAAACCACTTATTGAAAACAATCAGTGAAGTTCTCACGTGGCCAGTGAACGGTGTCTGTGATTTTTAGTGGAAAAACATTGCTTCAGTGCAGAAAAAGAATCATCAGTGAACATCGATTCCAAGAAAAGGATATAGCTATCATCTGATCTTGTTTAACACCTGTAAGCGATATTAAACAAATGAAAACAGTTACAGGTATCAGTTTCAGATATACGTATGTCATTCATCCATGGAGAAAAGTGTTTCAGATATACGTATATCATTTATCGATACATAACCTCGTTCGTGCCCAGGTGTCTCTAGACCTGGACATAGTTATACCACTATGGCCTTGAACAAAAACACGTCTAAGATTTCTCTCTCCGCGGAGAAAATCTGCAGTGGTTGCGCATTTAAAGTTGTTGATGCTACGTCTTGCTCAGGATGCTCTGCTCCCTACCATCCTGCTTGTGCAGGTCGCTGCGCTACCTTACCTACCGGTGCTTACTCTCGTTGCTGTGGTTCTCGACCATCATCTCCTACTTGGGCTTTCGACCTGAAATACATCAACAGGATTATTCAATCTGCCATCGGAACACTCCAAACTAGACTTCAAACGAAGTTATCAGAGGATAACCAGAAAGTGCTTGACTCTGTCAACTCCATAGAAGAGAAGCTCGATGGGCTTCCGGAACGAGTTACCTAGTCAGACCAACCATCCTCTTGGTCGCTCCACCCCTGAATCCAACCCAACAACTCCTCAAGTCCAACCGTTCCTGGAAAGCGTCCTATTACCAGGTTCGTTGCCAACGTTTGAAGCATTCCGGCTTGGCACTTTGTCTCATCATTTGCTCAAACCTAACCCGGTAAAAATCTGTTACCAGGATCAGCGTACGGCGCAGGCGCTCTTTCACTCGTTCCTTGTTGCAAATAAGAATACGGAAAAAGAGAAAAGGACAACGAGTGCATCAGCGGAGAAAAATCTCAGCATCTGGTTGGCCCCAGACAGAACAAAGACGCAGCTTCAACAGATTCAGCAGCTGAAAGATACACTGAAGATGCGACAGGAGGCAGGAGAAGTGGACCTAAAACTCGTATTCAGGGACAATGTCCCAGTGTTGGTGAGTATACGGTCAAAAAAGGCCTGAGTTTTCCATCCTGCGATTTCTCTGACGGCTTTACTACTATACTCTCTTCTAGTAAACAGGCTCACATGTGTAATAGTGTCGGTGAGGCTTTTACACCACCTCAAGCGTTTTCTACTGAAACTAATGCTCTCGCATCTCTCTGTAGCCTGCTTGAAGTCTACTACCAGAACGTGCGGGGCATGCGCACAAAATTATCCGAACTAAGAAAGGTAATACCGGCTTGTACAGCAGATATAAGTATTCTTTGCGAAATCTGGTTGCATAGTAGTATTGTTAACTCTAAATTAGGTCTGAATAATTTTACTTTGTATAAAATTGAAAGAAGTTCTCTAACTAGCAGCCATGAGCGAGATGGTGGTGTTCTTATTGCTGTTAAAAATAAATTTCATAGTGATTCTATTCCTTGTAACACCAACTCAGTTGAAGCTGTATTTGTTCATATAAGCGTTTTGAATGTATTCCAGAGCCACCCGATTCACATTTTAGGTGACCTTAACCTGCCTTTTATTTGCTGGAATAACAATACCACACTCAGTAATCAGGATACCCCCTTTTCGATTAACACCGATTCCTCTTCTTATCAAAATGCAATCGCTCAAAACATATTAGATACAATAGACTTTTTAAATCTTCATCAGAAAAACTTCATAGTAAATAAATTCGGCTCAATGCCCGACCTTATTCTATCCAATTATAATAATTGCTCGTCCTTTCTGGCACCGGATCCTTTGCTACCTTGTGATCCCTATCATCCGCCAATAATTTATGATGTATCTGCTCCTGGTACACCCAGTGAATTGGCAAATAACAATGTATCCTATAACTTCAAAAAAGCCAACTTCGCACTTATTAACTCGTATTTAGAAAAGGTTGAATGGAAAAATAGTCTCTCTAATTCGATAACACTTTCTAACAATAATTGTCTCAACTTCAATGAGAAGGAAATTATCGATGAAATGATTGACTTTTTATACATGCACTTGTACACTGCGATAGGCGAGTATGTCCCTAAGTATTATTATCATGCATTAACCTACCCTCCCTGGTTTTCATATGAGCTTAAAGATCTCGTGATTTCCAAGAAGATTGCGCACTTAGTATACAAGAGAACTAGAGATCGGACTGACTATGAGAATTTCTCAGTCTTCAGGCGAGATATAATTTTTTAACGGAGCCTTGTTATAATGAGTACATACTCAAGACTGAAAGAAATATCATAGCCAACCCGAAATCTTTTTGGAACTATGTTAACAAAACTAGAAATAACTCTTCAATGTCAGCTGAAATGTTTTTCGGTAATTTAAGAGCAGACTCTTGTCCGCAGATCGCCGAATTATTTGCCATACATTTTAGATCAGTCTACAATCCTACTAACAATTGTACCTACATTCATTCTTATGACGATGAAGTCGATCTAAATATTGTTTATATTTCCAGAGCCGAAATCAGGGCTAAACTACGTCATCTCAAACAGAATAAGGGAGTGGGTATCGACGGCATCCCTCCCTTTCTTCTGAAGTCTTGCTGCTCGTCACTTACTGTACCTCTTTTCTTAATTTTTAACTTTTCCCTGGAACTCGGTTACTTCCCGCATGCCTGGAAAAGGGGAATAATTGTTCCTATCCATAAAGAGAGTGAAAAATCTGACGTCACTAACTATAGGTCGATAACAATCCTTAATGCGTGTTCTTTGACGAGCAGCACGGATTTAGAAAGGGCCGCTCGGTCAGTACAAATTTATGCATCTACACTCAATACTTACTGAGTGCATTGAAGGGTGGCGGGCGGGTGGATTCCGTCTACGCAGATTTCTCCAAGGCTTTTGACAAAATGGATCACAGTATCCTAATTTCCAAACTAAGAGTCTATGGTGTCTCTGGTAATACAGTTAATTGGATAGAATCTTATCTGCATAACAGAATACAAGTTGTTAGGATAAATGGTCTTCTATACAGCGAAATCTTGGCAACGTCGGGTGTCCCCCAAGGGTCGCACATGGGTCCCCTACTCTTTCTAATCCTCATAAATGATCTAAAGCAATCTATTCAGCATAGTAACTTCCTTTGTTATGCGGATGACCTTAAATTGTATCTTAAAATTTCTTCCTTTGTTTGTGCTGCTAAACTTCAAGAAGATCTTGAAAGAATTCACTTGTGGTCTTTGGAAGACAACATGCCTTTAAATATAAAAAATGCCAAATTATCTCATTCACAAGAAAGAGGAAGCTAATTAGATTTTTTACAACATCGAAGGACAACTGTTGGATAGAGTTCTCTTTGTGAGAGATCTGGGTGTCATCCTTGACTTTGCCCTGACTTACCTTGATCATTTATCTATGATTGTGAATAAAGCACTTAAAGCTTTAGGTTTCATTGTTAGAACTTCTAAGTCTTTTCATAATCTTCTAGTTTTTAAAACACTCTATTTCTCGCTTGTCAGACCTCATCTTGAGACGGCCTCCATCATCTGGTCACCCTTCTATGCGGCCCATATGATGAGAATTGAACGAGTACAGAACAGATTTCTCAGATTTGTAGCTTGGCAGCTTGGTATACATAGGAATAGATTTGAATTTAATTAACGGCCATATTGATTCTCCACAAATTTTAGCCCAGATCTCGTTTTGTATTCGTAAAGGATTGTTTTGCCATATTGAATTATTTACGAAATTAAAAGATAAAGGTTCACACTATATAAACAACAATTTACATTGAGGTATTTCGCAACAGATGGCGAGTATTTTAATAATAAAAAAAATAACTTGTCATATTCTGCACCGCTATCTACTAACAAAAGGTACTTATTCCAAGTTTGTTTGGAATTCATTATTTCAATATTTTCATAATATTTGTTTTCCTACATACTCATTTTCCTATAACAGTTTGTCGTACACAGAATACGCATCAAACTCAAACTGCGCTGTCATACTAACAAAATGGTGGAATTAAGCGGTTGCGTGACTTGGACGAAACGGGGCCCTCAAGTGACTAGACTATGTATTTATTGGATCATAATCTTCCCTCCACGCTTAGACCTCGATATGGGGAGTCGCGCGTGAGTCGAATGAAACCCTTAGAGCATATGTGACTTGCGCGGAAGAAAGGAGGGTTACTCTAAAAAAATCGAAATCAAGGTTTTTACACCTTTCGAGTTTTTGAGTTGCTCTTTTTAATAAAACCATAAAAAAAAATTTCCGAGCGTTATTATTGCTACTCTAATAGCACGGAAGGTTCCCAGGAGGTGTAAAATGTCCGCCGGTTGGGAACGTTCCAAACAAAAATTACCGTTATTTTTATTATTATCAATAAATATCGCGTAAACCGTAAGTGATAGGTCAAATTCAATGTCAGTTTATGATATGGATATCAT
>JAABKJ010003939.1:0-25123 GCA_011634705.1 Andricus grossulariae
GTCAGTAGGGTACTGACAGCAACTCAGAAGTCGGTTTTATTCAACACCTGTCGCATTGTAAGAAACTTCCTAGACCATCAGGAAGTAAGCGACTAACAACCTATGGAGTGATACATGGTAGCTCTAAGAAAGCATCCAGAGGCGACTGCTGTCACCTCCAACACTCGCGGCCGCTGTGTAAGGATAACAGCGGTAAAATATAAACTGCAAACTACAATATGCTTCTAATTTTATACCTACAACATCATCGCAAATGCTTTCACACATCGTATTAAAATAACTTATAACATCCTCCTGTCATCAGTCATTTAATTTAGTCCGTGGCCATGACGAAAAACCGGGTTCACCCAAGAACAAGTTTATAAAAAAAAAAAGATATATGATCAATTATTGTTTTTGAAAACATTATTTCAAACTATAAAAATTCCGAATTAATAAAAATCGACGAATCTTTTTATTTCTTCGCATTTTAATTTTTCCCGAATTGTGCTAAAAAAGTTGCAACGGCTACAGCATAATTTTTCTATATAAGTTTTTTCACTTCAGAAGAATAACAATTTCCTAGATTTGTGTCCATGATCAATTTTTTTTCTAAACATATCGGTCTATGCGAAGCCATTCCTTTGGTATCAGGTAAATCTGGATCGTTCGATTTCCAAGGTAATTTCACCTCGTATCGTTTGCCAATTTTTCGTATAGAGGAATTAGCTATATTTACAGTCCTGTCTTCTTCCATGGTTTCGGCCTTCTTCACTTTTGGTTTAATAACTCGAAAATTTTCAATAAGAAAGTATTTTTTGACTTCTTCGTTGAGTTCCTCTTTATCAGTGTGACAGAAGAGTATAACTTCAGGATTATCTTGTCGATTCGGCAGTAATCCCATTGGTCCCTGGATAGTCCATTCAATTTTTGTTCTTTGGTAGAATTAATACATCTACCCATCGTTGAAAAATTTGTCTTGATACGATGAGAGAGCTACAGTCGATACCATTCCTGCAGGTCCACGCAATCGTATCGGGAGAATCTTTAGCATACCACCTTCCTTCTCTTCCGCCAAGCACGTTACTAATTCATTTCCAGGTTTTTGCTCACCAATTTTATGAAGCATTCGGTAATGAAATTTGGGACAGTCATTGATTCCACAAGTTCGTCGTTTCTGATACTTGTCTGTTTGTTTCTGAAGATAGCAATAGCACACCTTTACTTTTTCTGCTATCTTCTATCGTTGTTTGGAATATAATTTTGGAATCTAATTTTACAAAAATTCCCTTCATTGGAACTCCAACTAAAATGACGTGTAAATCTTTTAGGACTTCTATTGCAGTCACCCCTAGTGTACTGGTATTAATTCCGACTCTAAGGACCAATAAATCTTGTCATATAACCGAACTAATTATTATTTATTTAATAAATATCTGTTAAATTCAAGTTTTTTAACCATTAACAAAAACATATCGATTACTCGATAACGGTGATAATTCGAATGTTCAAAATTGATTTGAATAGTTCAAGCGGGTACATTTATCAATTCTTTTTTTTCTTCATATTTTTTTTCTATTTTGTCTGAAAATTCAACTCTGTTGTTACAAATTTACGTTGTATGATTGAAGATTCATCATATTAGTTAAAAATTCGTCTTTTTGGGTAAAAATTAAACTACTCGGTTGATAGTTTTAAAACGGGCTGGAAACCCCTTGGAGCTCCCCTGGCGCTCAAGCAAGTTGATGAAGCCTAGTATGTCAATCACTGATCGTGTTTTAATTTCCTCAGGTTCCATAAAATGGGCCCCAAGGATATGCTACCTGAGCCTGGATAAAGCCGGGTACTGGCATTGTACATGCAAGGATGTTTCAGCATCTATGCCACATTTCCTGCACTCTCCCGTGGGGTTATGTCTGATTTTGTGCATATGATAGTTCAAATGGTTGTGCCCAGTTAGCATCTGAACCACTATCCTTATGTCTTTATTGAAAAAACCTTGGATAAGTCTTGGATGGCCATTATGATACAGAAAGACGCTAGTCCCAGTAATTTAAAGTCACAAAACGCCATCTCTCTGCAAACAAGCGCTGCGGAGATTTACCACTTCGAACATCGAAAGGGGTCAATTGACCCCGCTCGGTACTTCTAGTGTTAATGGCATTTTGCATTCTCAAATCAGTTCAGATGTTATGTCTGGCTTCCCTACTGCAGTTCATGACGCTTGGCTGTCCGGGCAGTTCGTAATCTGCCTTCCAGCAACGTTTTCTTCTAATAATGTTTCAGCCCAGCGAAGAACAGAAAGGAGCTCCGCCTGAAAGACAGTAGCATATCGTTCAAGTGGGATCCTTATCAAATTCCTTCTCGTGCTGTCACAGATTTCAACTCCTGACCCTCCCTCTTCGCTTGAGTTATCTGCATACTAGATTTCCCCTAGAAGAAGCCCATCGCATCTGCTCATCGCATCTGCTGTCCATGCAGTTATCGCAACATAAAGGGGTTCTTCACAGAGCATGAATCCTATCACCGCTATGGGCGCAGTCCTCATTGCTCCCGTCAAACCCCAAAACGCTAGCGTTTGTAATTGTTGCAGCCTGTCCTGCATCGTTTTAAGTTCCGCTCGTGGCCACCAGACCATGGGCGCATATAGGAGCCTTGGTTTAGGGACAGCAGAGTGAAGACATGCAAGCATTTTAGGCCCTAGACCCAACGTCATCGCAAAGGCTCTTCTGCACATCCAAAAAGTCATGACAAACTTCTTGCTTTGGGTCTGCAGATGCTTAGCCCAGTTCAGTTTGCTATCTAGGATTACACCCAGATATTTAACCGAATCTGAAAACGTCAGTCTCCAGCCACGGAATACAGGAGCGTCAACTTTTGACACTTTGTAATTTGTCGTGAAAATTATCAGGCTGGTCTTTTCCGGAATAACCGAGAGCCCTGAGCTATCGCACCAGAGCTCTATGATGTGCAGCACCGACCTTGTGAGACCCGTCAACTAGGCCTTCGCTCCATCTGGTTTCAAGTTTCCTTTAGCGTGGCATGCTTTCTATCTAGCTCACTAGCTGGTCTGGCATGCTACATCTCAAAGCTGATTCAATTTTGCCACGACAGCATGGAGCGCATTTTTTACGGAACAACCTGTGCAGCCGGGAGGCGAAAAGCACGTCATCCCTGTTATATCTCTCGACCAGCTTCTCCATCGTCCTTAGGATAAAAGACGCTAAGCTGATCGGCCGGAAATCTTCTCCAGCAGTGTAAGCCTCCTTTCCAGGTTTGGGGATGAAGGACACTCTACCATCCTTTCATACTGGGCCGTCTCATAGATGTCCCAGTCTGAAGGCCATTTAGCTCTATTTGCACTGCTGCACAACGCACTTGTCTTTTCGCGGAGTTTCTCTAGGTGTGTATTCCATCATTCTGCTCTTTTTCTAGACTTAATTGTGCTTGTAGGACAATTGTTCTCATATGATGTAGTCAGAGTCCTTCACAGAAAATACGCGGCGTGCTCTAACTCATCAATCGTACTGTAGCTTGTGAGGAATTTCACAAGCTTCCCTTCGAGTTTCTCATTATGTGAGTCCCAAAGTGTATTTCTGGGGGTTTTGATCTTTGAAACCGCCGGTTTCTCCAGGGTTATTCGAAACGAGATATATTTGTCATCCGAGGCAGACTTTTCATCTAAGACTCTCCAGCCCACTACCTTGCTTCTCGGTCCATCCAAGCATAGACTCAAATCGAGAACCTCACTCCTGTTTTTAATCTGGAATGTGGAAGTATCACCCCGATTCAGAATCTCTAGCTCAGTGCCTGCTAGGTATTCGATTAAATCTCTCCCTCTGTCATTGATGTTTGTGATCTCCCACACTGTATGCTGGGAGTTTGAATCACAGCCCAACAGCAGAGGAAGCCTGTTCTGCTGTCAGTACCGAATTAGATTCTCCACCTCTCTGGGAGGCGGGGGTCCCTTAGCATCGCCCGGGAAATAAGTTGAGAAAATAGCCACCTCTAGCCTTTCTCTGCTTCTGTCCCTGAGTCTCACCTTAATAACTGTGAGATCCCTAGGGCAGAGGTTAGGCACCAAGATACCATCCATACCTTTGACAGCTATGCATCATCTTGGCGTTTTTTTAGCGCGATCCCTTATACATACTGACACACCGTCACAAGCTACTTATCCTTCACTTGAGTAACCAGGGTTCCTGGAAAGGGCAAGCCCTGTCTGCGCCACTGAGAAGCGTCTAGCTAGAACTGCCAAAGCGCCTTTGCTTTGGTGCAAAATAAGCCTCCAAAATAAACATCCAGGTTTAGTCCTTCTTTAAGTCTAAAGGTTGAAGCTCTTTCTGCTATTCAGTCCCGCGACCAGACGTCTGTGGTCTTCCCTACGGTTTCCCCTGATCTGATCAAGCTATCGTTGAATCTCGGGGCGCGGCCCTGGCGAGGTAACGCGTCAATCTCTTTGGAGATTTCCTCCCCCAGCCTATCCAACTTCTCGAGAGTTAGACAGATTTCAGGATGAGCCGACACAACCACAATTCTCACCAGGTTGTTGCTAGCCATCTGCGCGAAATTAGGACCCTGTGTTTCCTGGGCCTTCTGCCATTTCAGCTCCCTGTTTGGGGGAGTTTCTCTAAAGTTCTCCTTCATCTTGCCTATAGGATAAGCCTGAGGAGTTGCACCAGGTAAAGTTTCCGCAGTCACTTACCCCTCTGGGGTGCCGTGGCTACTCTTCGCGAGCCGCACTTTGCAATCTCTTTTTCTTTTTGCTCCGCTTCTAGTGGATTGCCCCCTAAGGTGCCTTCCACTTTTGGCGCTGGTCCCGATGATGAACACGGAACGGGCTCCTCAATGTTTTTGGTTTGACGTGTTCCACTCATTTTGGTCCCACGAGAAGCTAGGGATATAAGGAACACTAATCGAAGAGCTCCGCTTGCAGTAGCGGGTCTACTTACTATGGGATTCGATCTGGTGTCCCGAAGTTTCCGTTAAGACACCTCGTTTGTGACCCCGGCCTATCCGTCTCTACTGAGGGGGCAGACCATGTTGTTCAAGGATTTGTTAAGTCTGGTGAAATTCAGCTCTTGACACGGCGATCACATCGTAGCTTAGGAGCATGAGAACTCGCCTTCGATATTCCAGGTGGCTTTGCTATTACCCCCTGGAAGGATCGCTCCTTAGTTTAGGTCTCACTGACTAGAGTCGGTCAGTTCCCCAGAGTAGCTACACCTCGCAATCTAGCCCCTCTGGTTCCCCGATGAGACCCGTAAGCCCTCCCGTAAGCTACAAGGTTCCGCGATCCCTAGAGAGAGAACTACTTGGTTGAAAGTTGAAGTCTTTTGTTGAAAATTAAATTTTTGCATAATATTTCAACTTTTTTTCTTTCTTTCTTCAAAACTCAACTCTGTAGTTACAAAATTCAATTTTTTAGTTTAAGGTTCATCATTTTAGTCGAGAATTCATCTTTCTGGTTGAAACTTGATGTATTTTTTTGAAAATTGGTCTTTCTGGTAGAAAATTTATCTTGCAACTACATGGAAATAAAAAAAAATAAAAAATTCAGCGATCAAATTTGAAGGAAATAAACAACTTTTTTGATAGAAAAGTAATATTCTCTTTTGGCAATTCATATTTCCAACCAAAAATGGGATAGTTAAATCCTTATTTTAGTAGAATGTTTTCTAGCTAAAAAGATTATTAATAGTTTTGAGCTGCTTATTAAATGTCACTTCTGTTAACCATTTTTATTTGTGTTTGGGGTACCTTGATGACTCTCAGGTTCACTACTCTTCCCAAAATTTGATAGAAAGTCTCTTGTTTTCGGTGATGATTGGGCTGACGATATTTCTATGAAAAGAAAAAAAAGGTTGATGAATTTTAATAGATGTTAAACATATGTTCAAAATAGTGAAAGGTTAGTTCTATTATTTCATTTCATTTTGTACAAGTCGGTTACAGCCACTTAGTTTGTGAATTTAAGGAGGAAAATAATTTTTAATACAAAATAAAAATTTCGAATCACTATCTATTTTTTAGGTTTTTTTTAAGGTTAGATAAATATAATTTTGTTAAGATTCTTTTAAAAATTAAAAAATATTTCTGGAAATTTCAGATATGTCAAATGAAAACTTCAACGAAAAAGTTAATTTTGAATCAAATAGTTGAATTCTCAACAAAAGAACATTACTTTTCAACGAAAAAAGTTGAAAATAGTTGATATCTCAGTTCAAAAATATTTTTATTTTGAATGAAAAACAGTTGAATCCATAAAAAAAAAAATTATCAACAAAATAGTTGAATCCTCAACCAAAAACTATTATTTTTCAACCAGTTGTATTTTTGCAAAAAAAAAACAATAAACATTTTCCTAAAAACAATTGCTTTTCTACAAAAAAGTTTAATTTTCCGACTCTAAAATTTAAACTTCCAATCAATTCAACTCACAAACAGAAAACAATTTTAACAGATTAATTGAATCCTTGATCAAAAAAAAAATTCAAGCTGGAAGATTAATTTCCTGTCAAAACAGACAACATTTTCAACAAAATGGTGACATTTTCAATCAAAGAAATGAATTTTAAACTAAAATGATGAATCTTTAACCAAATTAGTGAATTTTGAACAAATTAGTTTAATATTTAACCAAGTAGTTGAATTTTTAACCCAAAAAGAATAATTCTGCACGAAAAATATTATAGTAGTTGATAATTGAACTAAAAAATGTTTTTAATTTCAATCAAAAATCCAAAAAGACGAATTTTCCACAAAATTGTTGGATTTGCAATCAAAAAAATATATTTTATTCTACAAAATAAAAAAAAATTATAATTTGAAGGAAAAAATCATGTTTAAAACGAAATAAAAAATTTCAAATAACTACAGACACAAATTGATGAATATTTTATCAATGTTCTGAAATCTTTGAAGATTTAAAATATTGGTAATCTCTTCAAAACTCGAAAAATTCCCAAATATCTTGAAATAAAATTAATTTTTCTAAACGCCTAAAATTGTTTTAACATCATCCGCATTCTCGTTAGAAAATATGGGAAATATTTCGGAATGTTTTTAATTTTTTGTTAATATTCTTTTAAAATAAACGTAGTAAAATAAAACATTATTTCAAATAATTTTGTTTTAGGTAAAATTTTGGTTGAATCCTTTAAAAGCTTATAATGACCATTTAAACTTATTCAAATTTTTTCTGAAATTTGTTAATCTTGCAAATTGAAAAAATCATTTGAAATCTTTTTGAATCGTTAAAAAAATGTTCTTCGAATTAAATACAAAAAAAAAGTTAATTTAAATTATTTCATGTTGAAAATATCTTTTGAAATTAAATTTATCTGTTGTTGAATAAAAAATAAAAATCTTCTTTGGTTTAGGTACCAATGAAAATTTACTTATTTGGTTAAAAGTTAAACTTTTTTGTAGAAAATTTATTTAATGAAGATTTGTAATGTATATTGAAACAATTTTCTACAATAAAAGATGCAAAATAAATAAATTTGTTAAAAGTTTCAAAAAATTCGATCAAAAAATGGTTAAATGCTAATAGTGGGATTTTCAAAAGCTGCAGTTTTTGGTTGACTTAATATATAATGAAGTTTCTTAAATTGTTAAGTAAAATAATAATCATTTCATTGATTACTCAATTAATTGTTGATATAATTATATAGAATAATTTATCATTAATATTTAGTTAATTATTTTTGTATTCACCAATAGAATTAAAGATGACCACCAATGTAAAAATTATAGAATGAACGATCTTCATTTCACAAGTAGATACAAAAATAATTATACTTTAATTGAAGAATTTAAAAATTAAGTAATGATTATTAAGGTTTTTAACTCGCGTTTATATACTTTATTCGTGATCTCGTAGAATATAGGCATCATGCTTGTCCTTCCAAGATATTTATTTTCCATAAATAATTTTCGTGAAAAGAATTGTTAAAATATTTATTTTTCAAACGATATTTTCAAGAAAAAAAGAATTACTGATTAAATTTACCAAGACTGATGTCGTAATTTATACAATCTTTTATCTCTTGGGAAACGACGCATTTTACATCGAAAACCCAATATTAAATTGTTCAAACAACCTTTAGTTCCAAGATTTCGAAGTTTTTTAACAGAGGTGCATGAATATTCCCAAAATTTCATTTTCTATTATATAGCAGCATAAATACAAACATTTAAATTGTTAAATGAGGTTTTTAAGATTTTTAATTGGAGATTCATTAGGTTGGAATGTTTATAGTTTCCAATGATGAAACTTTACATGTTTTTTTGAAATAGTTTAATTTTGAATAGTTAAAATTAAAATTTGTTCAATTTTATTGAAATTGTAAGTTGTTTAATTTTCAAGATATATATTTTAAAGGTGTTGCATTTTAAACTTTTTTGGTTGAAATAGTTCCTTTTGAAGATATAAAATTGCAATTTATTCAATTTTACTAAAATTGTAAATTATTCACTTTTCAAGATTTATATTTTAACGGAATGTTATTTTCATTTTTTTCTGAATATTTCGATTTGAAAGATTGGCAATTAAAGATTCATCAATTTGAAATGTTTAAAATTCAAAATGATGCAAATTTGAAAAAAAATGGAATAGTTTATTTTCAATAATTCAAATTGGAGATCATTCAATTTTGAAGATGTAAAATTGAAACATTTCCATATTGTAGAAATTTTAAAATCTGTAATTCATAAGATTTAAAATTGAAGATTCATTAATTTTGGAATTTCCATCGTTTAAAATAATGCAAATTCCAATGTTTCTTTTTTGATATAGTTTAATTTTGAACATTTGAAATTGAAAATTATTTGAAATTTAAAATGGTGTAATGTTGAATGTTGTTTTTTTTTGAAATAATTCAATTGTAAGACTTACTATTGAAAATTCTTCAGTTTCAAGGATTTGAAATTTAAAATCCTGTCGAAAATTCTTCCATTTTTAAGATTTATAATTCAAAACTGGCCAATTTTGTCGATTGAAAACTGAACATTCTTCAATTTTCAAGATTTTCAATTAAAGATTTGATTAATTTGGAATGTTTACAATTCGAACTAATGCAATTTTGATAGTCTTTTTGCAATCATTTATTTTTATTATTTTAAATCGTTCAATTTTGAAGATTTAAAATCCAAATTGATTCAATTTTAGAGATTTGCAATTAAAAATTCTCTAATTATAAACAATTAATGTAACAGCTCAGATAAAACAAAAGCGTGCTGACTACAAATTTGATCATTTATTTTAAATCTGTGTACTACTTAGGTCATAAAATAATGTGATATTTTCAAGGTAAAACAATATTGAATCATGAAACACGTGTTTGAAAAACAAAGTCCAACGTCTTTCTAATATTTGAGATTTGCTTATTGTTCATAATTTTTAATTCACAATTCAATTTTCAAAACGGTACCATTCCAATTTTTTTTCTTAGTCACAGAAACTTGCTGCCATTTTTTCAAAAAAAAAAAAACATACCGTACCGGGAAGTTTTCAACAATTTTAGAAATTTATTATACAGCTTCACAAATTGTACAAAATATATTTGTAGGTATTGTCTTAGTTAGCAAGTATGAATATTAAATTTGAAAAATACTGCACAAAAATAATTGTTTTTCAATAACTTCGAAAGTTTTAGAAGCTTCCTGGCACAGCTAATACTTTTTTTTTCATTTGTAAAAATACATGTGAAAATATCAAATAAAATAATACACCTTTTTTATCCATGTATGAACGAGACATACTTTTTTGCTTGTGAAATATCAAGATATGTAAGATTTGACATGTGGAAATTTATATCAACCATCAAGACATGCAAAAAAGTTATTAAAATCTAAAAAAGAATACCTAATATTTTTAATTACACAAAATCTGTTAAATCTTCTACACTCGTTTTGAACGTGAAAGAAGACAAACGGTTTCGTAACCTAGATATCATACATTCCCACACGTATGAAGAAGTTTAAATTGCAAATCGTTATAATTGAAAATTTTTCAATTGTCAATCTTCATAATTGAATTATTAGAAAAAAAATCGTTTCAAATCACATTTCAAACTATAAACATTCCAAATTATTGAATTTTTAATTTGGTAATCCGAAAAGTTGACAAATTTAAAATTGCAAATCGTTAAAATTCAAGGATTTTTAATTGACAATTCCATAATCAAATATGGGTAAACCAATTTTGTTTTTTGAAAAAATGTTGATAATCAAAGTATTCTATTTTTAAGTTAAAAATCTATCTTAATATGTATTAGAAAATTCAACTATTTGGTTCAAAATTCTTGTATTTTCTTGAAAATTCGTCTTTCTTAGTAGATAATTGATTTTATTTGTGAAAAATTGATTTTTTTGTTGAATTTTCATTTCTTTGGTTAAAAATTGAACTATTATATTTCAAGTTAAGCATTCATCTTTTTTGTAGAAAATTCTACTGTTTTGTTAGAAAATGAACCTTTTTGTTAAAAATTCATGCATTTTTTTGTTAATTCATTTTATTTTTGTTGAAAATTAATCTTCTTGGTTGAAAATTCATCTGTTTGGTTGAAAATTCAACTATTTTGTTGAAAATTAAACAATTTGGTAACAAATTCACGTATTTATTGAAAATTAATCTTTTTTGGTAGAAAATTCAAATAATTGGTTGACAAGTAAAATGTTTTCTTTTCTTCATAATTTTTTGTTGATCGCTAAAAAATTCAACTCTGTTGTCGCAAATACATTTTTTATGGGTTGTCGATTCATCATATTTGTTAAAAATTCAACTATGTCTTTGCTGGAAAATTCCTGTATTTTTTTCAAAATCGTCTTTTTTGGTAGAAAATTCTACTATTTTGTCGAAATTTGAACACTTTTAATAATTTTTTTTTTCAATTTTTTTTCCGCATATTTTAAGTTGTTTTCTCTTTTGGTCGAAAATCCAACCCTGTTATTACAAATTCATTTTTTGGGTTGAAGATTCATCATATTTGGTGGCCAATTTTTTTTTCGTAGAAAATTGAACAATTTTGTTAAAAAATTCAAGTATTTGGTTGACAATTAATATGTTAGTTTTTTCATCATATTTTAGTTTTGTTTCTTTCTTGGTCGAAAATTCAACTATATTCTTACAAATTGATTTTTCCGGATGAAGATTTATCATAGTTGGTGAAAAATCTCAGTATTTCGTTAAAAATTCGTATTTTTTTATGGAAAATGGATCTATTTGTTGGAAATTTAACGATTTTTTTAACAATCACCAAACAACTATTCCATTTTTTGCTCAGAATTCATCTTTCCTAGTTGAAAATGCGTCTTCCATGGATGAAAATTTGAATAGGATTTTGATAGATTTTGGATGATTTTGTGGAATTTCAAGAGAGTCACAGGATTTCAGTAACTGACAATTAAATGCACATTCACCAAATAATCAGTTTTAAATTATGTTAATGAAAAAAATTTCACTATAAAAAACCGTTTTTTCAAATATTATGCATTACCATAGCTTCCTTAATTTTTAATGAAATGTATCAATATTATAAGTAAATCGATTCGTCTCGAACCAATGAATCTTTTATATTCTTGCATCAATTTTGAATTATTTTAATGAAAAAAGTTTCACTATAAAAAACTATAAATAAATATTTTCAGAAATCCTTTCGTCACTTTCGAGATATTAGTGGTGAAAATAAGCCCTCCAAATTTCATCAATTTATCTGTAACCGTTTTCATGTTATTGTGTTCACAAAAAAGTATTACATCCTCACACACACACACACACACATACACATCCAGACAATTGCTTAGAACGTTGTATTAGACATGATTAAATTAAGAAAGTTTTCAATAAATAAATTAAAAAATTTTCGAAAATGTTGCCATCACAAAGCTACCTCTATGAGGAAGCAAAAAAAGGATAAAAGATGCAAGAAAAAAAGGTAACCTTAAAATCCCCTTTCTCCTTTTTTCAAAAAAAGAGGAAATAAGAAGAAAGAAAGATAAATGAATAAGAAGAAGAAAGAAACATAATCAAAGAAGAGTAGAAAAATAGAAAAAAGAAGAAATAAAAAAAAAGGAAGTGAAAACCTCGAATATCCTTTCACCCACAAAATTTTTGAAAATTGAAAAGACCAAGAATCCAACGATCAAATTTTTTTCAAAGAAGAATTAAAGAAGAATACAGACTACAAAAAGCACAAATTTTATATTCTTCTTTAACGTCCAACATTGAGAATTGAAAAAAAAAGATCAAAGAAAACGAAGACAACCTTCAAATCTCATTCCTCCTTTTTCAGAAGAAGAATTAAAAGAAGAATAGAAAGAAAGAATGAAAAAAATAAAATATTAAAAAAAACAAAAAAAAGAAATAGAGAAAGAAAGAAAGTGAAAAAATGGAACACGCTGCTTACCTACGTAATTGTTGGAAATCAAAAAAAAAATCAAACGATCCAATTCCAACAACACACTACTAAATGTTACAATTCAAATTAAAAAAAAAAGATAAATGATGAAAATGGAAAGAGGAAAGAGAAAGAAGGTAACCTTCACAATTCCTACTTCCATTTTTTAAAAAGAAGAATGACAGAAGAAAGAAAACTAATTAAAGAAGAGTAAGAAAAATAAAAAGAAGAATGGAAAGAAATAAAGACGAAGAAAGAAAAAAGAAATAAATACAGAAAGGATGTGAAAAATTGGAATATCCTGCACAGCCCCGAAAGTCTTGGAAATAAAAAATAAAAAATGCAATGATCAAACTTGAACAAAACACTCCTAAATGTTTCAATTAAAATTTTTAAAAAAGAAGAAAAAGAGAAGAGAAAAAGAATGTAACCTTTAAATCCCCATCCTCCTTTTTTTAAAGAAGGATAAATAAGAAGATAGAAGAAGAAAGAAAAAGTATTAAAGAAGAATTAAAAGAAGAATGAAAAGAAAAAAAGAAGAAGAAATATACAAGAAGAAATAAGTAAAGGAAGGATGTTGAAAATTGAAATATCCTGTTTAAACATAAAATTCTTGTTAATTAAAAAAACCAAGAATCCAAGAATCAAATCTGCACAAAATAAAAATTTTTTCTTGGAGAAAATGAAATTTTCTCTGTTGGAAATTTATCTTTTTTGCTTAAAAATTCCACTACTTAGTTGAAACTTGCACTAACTTGTTTAAAAAACCATTTCTTTAATTGAAATTTACCATTATTGTTACAAATTCATTTCTTTGGTTTAAAGTCAAATTATTTTGTCAAAAATTATTTTTTGGATGGAAATTCAACTATTTGGTTGACAATTTATTCTGTTTAGATGAAAATTAAACTATTTGGTTTAAAATTGAAGTGTTTTGTTGAAAATTCGTTTTTTTTTCAATTTTCTCTTTTAGACATTTTTACGTAATATTATTTCTTATCCTTTCTGTCCAAATTGGATTTCTCCTCTTTTATGATAATAATCTCTACAAGTTTTCATAATTCTGTAGAGGCTTTTGGTTCATTTAATAATTTTATAAATGTAATTAAATTAATAAATAAATTCATTTAATAGCACCTTAACTAATTAGTAATTAGTTCAACTAAATTAAATAAAATAATTTTCATTCACAAATAGAATTAAAGATGACCACCAAGACCAGAGTATAAACGATCTCAATTTTTCCAAGTAGATAAAAAATCAAATTACAGTCTTTTTGATAAATGTTGTTAACTAATGAATATTCTGCTTTTTTATTTGGGTTTATATACTAAATTCGTTATCTCATAGCTTATAAGCACCAAGTTTGTCGTTCCATGATATTTATTTTTCATAAATAATTATTATGATTTTTTCCATATTTCTATTTGACATAATTTTAATTTTTATAAATTACCGTTTGACATCATTTTTTTCCGAATAACCATTTGCCGAAAAAATAATTACTAAAACAGAAGTTTTGCAAGAAATTAAAATCCTCGAAATTTCAGAGAAGGAAATAAAACTACCGAAAATGTTTATTTCCGAAATTTTAAAGCCTGAGGTGGAAAATAAAAGTTCTTTAATATCAACACTTTGCAATTTAGGATTCTTTCTTTTTTAGGTTTTACAAGGAAAAATTCTTAAATTTTAAAGGCGTAGGTAATTGAATAAATTGCAAATGTCAATTTCTAATTTAAACTTGAAACTTGAATAATTTAAAATTTCAAAATTAGAAACTTTTTTTAAATTGAAAATTGAATTTTTTATCATCGTCTAAAGTTGATGAAACATGCGCCTCAAGCGAAAAAAAATTCCCCCTTCATTTGCTCGAAACCCGATAATATTTTTTGGATTGAACTTATTTTGCGTCGCTTTAGCCATTCAATTTTTATTTTATAAAACTTAAATTCAATTAAAGTCAATCTTCTACCATTTCACAGTTGAAAATTCTTGAATTAAGAAAATATATAATTACAATTTAATTCTGAAGATTTAAAATAGCAAATTCTTCAATTTGAACGATTTTCAATTTTTTAAATTAAGAATTGAAAGCTGTTCAGTTTTATCGATGTATACGTAAATATTCTTAACTCTTCACAATTTTTAAAATAAAAACTCAAGTTAAATTTGAAAACTTTAAAATTTCATATTTTTATTTTATTATTATTATATATATATGAATATTATTATTATTATTACTTCATATTTTGAAAATTCTTGAATTGGAACAATTTTCAATTTAAGATTGTTCCATTTTCAAGATTTACAATTGAAGATTCGGTAATGTTGAATCTTAACAGATCAAAATGGTGAAATTTTTTTTTTTTTTTTTTGAATAGCTTAATTTTGAAGACTTAAGATTGAAAATTATTTAGTAATAAAGATTTAAATTAAAATTTATTCAATTTGATAGATTGTCAATTGAAAATTCTTGAGTCTTCACGACTTGCAATTTGAAATTCTTCAATGGTTAAGATACACAATTAAAAACTTGTCGATTTTCGATTGCAAATTATTTAATTTTCAAGATTTATAATTAAAGATACATTAATTTGAAACGTTTATCGTTGAGAATGATGCTATTTTGAAACCTCTTTTCTGAAAAACAAAGCCCTACATTTATCTTTTATTAACATTTTTTCTCGTTATTTATTATAAACTTTTCTCTTAGACAAAGAAACTTACTGACCTTTTTTCAATTAAAAAAAAATCTTAGTGGTGCCAGGAAATTTTTTAATCTTCCGACATTTTTGAAAAATATTCAACAGGGGCACAAATTGTATGAACATTATTTTTTTTGTAATGTTTAGGTAGCCCGTAAGAACATAAAATTTGAAAATGATTAACAAAATTCCTACTGAATACAGAAATTCTTTTTTGATCATTTTATATTTACGAAACATTTTTTTACTTATCTGATAAAAAAAATCATGGCTTGCCCATTCTAATTTAAAGTGAATAAGTGGCAGCTAAAAATTTTGTTAACTTTTTATAAATCAATGTTAATTAAGCTGAATTCAAAAAAGTAATTTTTTCATTAAAGAATAATTCGTTTGTTGAGCAGCAAATTTTGTCATGATTTTCCATCTTTAATCATACTTGCTAACTAGAATACTACACAAAAATATTTTTTATACCGTTATACACGTAATACTTTTTTTTTAATCTGTAAGAGTACATTTTAAAGTACAAAATAAAATAATACACCATTTTTTATCCACGTATGAATGATAAAAATTTGTTTGTTTGTGAAATATTGAGATATTTAAGATTTGACGTTTGAAAATTTAGATTAAATACTTAGACATATGAGAAAATGTTATTGAAATCTGAAAAAGAATTATACTTTTGATTTAAAAAACTCTGTTTATTCTTCTCCACTCGTTTTGAACGTCAAAGAAGACAAACAGTTTCGTAACCCATATATTAATTGTCAAAGAACGCAAATGTAAATCTTAAAATTTTAATTTTTCGGTTTTCGAGAAAAATTACTTTTTTACTTTTCTTTTCCCCTCCATCATTTCCCAAAAAATGCGATTTTAAGGTTACAATTTTTGAGAAAAATTGGAAAAAATGCTAACTAAAGAAACGGGTAAAAATTTTATTTTGAAATTTTGTTTAATCATGACATTCCGCTTAATTCGAGGAGAAAATATGTTAAACTGGACAACTTAAGGATATTTAAAAAAATTGTCAGAATTTGTTCAAACTTTTTCTTCTGATTTGTCTTACTGACCTTCAAAACTTTTTTTTACATCAAAATCGGTTCATCCGTTTACGAGAACATCCCATTTTTTAATTTTCTTCCTCCTTCTATAACTCCCAAAAAACTGAAATTTAAGGTTGAGATTTTCAGGATTTTTTTTGCATATAGATGCCAATATATTGTGCCAATGTAGGCTTGATATGTGAGGGGGGGGGGGATATTTACTTTCTCACCCACTAGACACCTTCGGAAAAGAATCTGGAAGAGTTTAAGACAATTTGTTGCATTTTACAAGATTTTAAATCATTTGAGTAATTTTAAATGATATTTGGAAGTTTTAAAAAGATATGAGAAATTCTTATTTTTGCCTTTTGACAATATTAATACAAAGGTTACGTAATTGTTTGCCTTCTTTCACGTACAAAACGAGTGTAGAAGAATAATCAGAGTTTCTGTAATTAAAAATATTATTTATTTTCAGATTTCAATAACATTTTTTCATGTCTTGGTGTTTGATTTAAATTTCGACACGTCAAATGCTACAATCTCAATATTTCACAATAAAAATAATGCTTATCGTTTATACATAGAGAAAAAATAGTGTATTACATAACTTTTTTGTATTCGGCTAGATTAACATTGATTTCTAAAAGTAAAAAAATGTTATATTAAATTATTTATTCAGATCATTTTAAGACATAAGTAGTACACATATTAAAAAAATGAATAAATTTTTATTTTAAATTTTCAAAATTGAATAATTCTTATTTCTGAGTCTTTAAAATTTGAAAGTCCAAAATAAGGTTTCAAAATCGCATCATTTCGAACTATAGACATTCCAAATTAACATACCTTTAATTCTAAATCTTAAAAGTGGAATAATTTGCAATAGCAAATCGACCAAATTGACGAGTTTTTAATTGCAAATCTTAAGCATTGAGAATTTTTCAATTGAAAATAGTTAAAACTTAAGTATTTTCAATTAAAAATCTATAAAATTAAATAAACTTTAATTCTAAATCTTCATTATTGAATAAGTTTTCACTTTACTTCTTCAAAATTTAACTATTCCAAAACAAAACTTTCAAAATTGCACCATTTTAAACTATAAACATTCCATATTTATGAATCTTCAATTGTAAATCTTATAAATTGAAGAATTAGAAATTGCAAATTGTCCAGCATCTTGCCCGGATTTTCACCTCATATCTAAATTGGGAAAAGCCTATTCCCGAGTGGCTGGCGGAAGGACGCACAGTGCTCCTGCCGAAGACGGGCAACTTAGCGGAGTCTAAGAATTACAGGCCAATTACTTGTCTAAACACACTGTATAAGATCTTTACAGCTATCCTAAATCATAGGATTATTCGAAAAATTGGACCGTATGTGACGAGAGATGTACGAAAAATGCGGATCAAAGAATGGCGTAGCAGGATGTCGCGAGGTCCTGCTCATCCATAGGTGAGTCTGCGAAGAGCAACATCCTATCAGTGCCATCTGTCGATGGCCTGGATTGACTACCGGAAAGCTTTCGATTCAACCTCTAATAGACTTATCATCTGTCTGTTCGAAAGCTTCAAAGTTCATCCACACATATTGAGATGCATAGAGAGATTGATGCCCTTTTGGAAAACCAGATTTACTATCTCATCTGGAAAACATCGAGTGATAACTAACAACGTTACCTCTCAGAGAGACGGCTTTCAGAGTGACACCATGAGCCCTCTCGTATTTTGCCTCACACTATTGCCACTATCTCTCGCACTCCGCAATTCCCAAGAGTACTTCTGTAGCAAACCTGGATTTCGAAATAATAGGGTCACTCACGTATTTCAAGGATAATCTCAAGACCTATGTTGGAAATGCAGAGAAACTGAATCTAAGTCAAATGATTATCGAGGAGTACACTCGGGAGATTGGAATGGAGCTTGGGTTAGTAAAATGTGCCAAGATTCATTTGAATCGAGGAATACTTGATGGCATTTCCGAGGACCCTGAGATTGTTGACAGTAGCGTTATACGACACCTTGGAACTAGAGTGACCTACTTACACATGGGCATACCAGAGAGCCTCTTTCAGGACGTAATATCTAGAAAGGATGCTCTGCGATGCAGATACAAACGTCTTATCCGACAGATTTGGTTTTCCGAACTGTCGGCAAAGAACAAATTATCTGCAACGAACATGCTTGCCGTCCCGGTACTACTCTATTCATTTGAAGTGGTTCAATGGACGAGTTCCAATTCCTCGACATCAAACCACGAAAGGTTATGCATATGAACAAAAGCTTGCACCTTAACCCGGTAAGAAGGATTGCGTTCAAAGGTATTAGAAATTTTAATACCTAGAAATGCCGTTTCTGTCCTTCTTTTTTGAATCCCCAGTTAAACAGCTCAAATATTTAGAATCCACTCCCTTTCAGAGCCGATCGAAGATGTCAAACGTAACCTGAAATAAATTAAAAACGCCATTCTCGTTCAACACGTTATAAGTTGTTTAAAAAACCATAAAATTGAAGGGAATTTGAAGGGGATCCAGTTGAAGAGATAACTTCTCATATTATGGGGATTCAAAACGCGAATACAAAAACTCTTTAGAAAAGTATTTAATAACTGTCACGTCACCATTGAACAGGAAATTTTTGAATAATTTTCCATGCAAACGAAATACTGACTGTCAGTTGTGTTCACAAGAGGATCACTCTGGGTACAGCACATATAGTCGCAAATGGACGCGACTCTCTTCTTGAAATGGTCAAGAAATGCGAAGAAGTAGGCAACGGCGCGTCTATACACTAAACAGCGGAGAAGGCTAAAATACTTGGCCTAGAATTCAAATTCGGGGGTGAGCAAAATGCATCATACATTATCTACCTCGAGTACTCACTGCTGAAGGCGCAAATGATGAAAGCTCAGGAGAAAAACTTCCACCAGAAGCTCCTCGACAAGAGGATTCGCGGCATCTTCCACAGAAATGAGAAGGATCAGTCGATGTCGCTTGAGCTAACGTTAGCTTTCCTTAAATCACCCGGATTGAAGACGGGCACAGAGGATTTCATTTTGGTGTGACATAGTATCTGGTTATCCAACTCACGTGGGAACGACGTATATCTAAAGGTACAATGCGGCACTAAAAGTGATTTATTATCATTTCTGTCACTCTGACGTCATTAGCCCTGATACAGCTCCGCCAAAAGCTCTTAGAGAAATAGAGTCAATTGTTGAGAATGAAAAGCGCCGAATGTACTAGAACTATTGATTCTCGAAAATTGTTCCTGTCACGCACTCGAGGCCTAACATAGTTCTCCGTGACTTCGAGAAACGAACTATGTTCGTTATCGAATTTTCGGTTTGTCGTCCTGATCATCGGTGCTCTCGGAAATGCCAAGCGTTCACTGGTTATTAGCCTGAAAAGCAACGTTTCGTTTCATCAAAACGCCGACACACTTGAGGGGAAAATGCAGAAGGCGGTTGTCCTTGTATCACTCCGCGCCCTCAGTGTCCTCATTGAAAGTTCAATTTTTTAGGTCATACGTGCTCAATGCACCAAAGACGACGTACGTGCACAATGTACCATAGTTTCAGTACAGGAATAGTACGTGCTCAATATACTGTAGATTCAGTACAGGCATGAAGAACTATATACCTCACTGTGAAATAGCTAACGAAGTCTTAAAGTAGTGAACAAAGTCCCTTCGGCTGTGACTAGGTAAAATCGTAGAATAATTCTTCCCGATTAAACTTCGCCACGTTATACCGTCGGGTAAAGAACTTAATAGTGGATTCGATATCTGATATGGGCCGCGTATCGCTCTATCAGTGAAAAAAAAATCATTGTTTTATGCTAGTGAATTGCTACACTACTAGCCGAATCAATTTCTCTTGCCCTTTCTGGAATAGGAGGGCAACTGTAAGGTTTTACTCCATCACTTTAACTGTTTAACTATTTTTTGCTTTATAATAAACAACCTTTAATCTGAACTACACAGTATTTATTGGAAACATTTAACTGACTCAATCCTCATAGGATTGCTAGTGAAAACTTACCCACAGTAAATAATTTTCCAGGTCTTACCAAGCTGACGTAATCAGCAATAATGATCTCTCTCATGTTGATATTTACAAACTGCCTCGCCTCAGACTCGGGAGGTAACAGTGGCATACGTCCGGGAGTGCGAGTAGCTAGAAGAAGTGCTCTTTATCAATAAGGCATAATATTTGGGTGAGCGAACTCGAATTGAAACAATGAGGAATCTTGTGCTGTAGATTATAAGTAATTACACTGGATTTTAAGGTTAATTAAGTTGTGAAAATCTACCGCTAGGTACTTTCTCTCCCATATTTCCCCTACATTCCCCTACTTCCAGGAAAATCACTTCAACCTTCGCTTCCCCTTCTTTTCCCTAACTTCTTCCTTATCTACTTCCCTCTCTCCTCAAATCCCTTCCTAACACTCGCCTACTTCCCTGTAGACATTCCCCCACCACTATTTTTCTCCATCCCCTCATTTTACCTTCTCTATTCCCCTCACCACCACCAAACTCTACTTCCCCACCTCTCACTTCTCCTCAACTCCCATTCCATCATTTCCCCACTTTTCCTCCCCTCTTCCTCCATATTTCCCTTTCAATTTTTCCATCCCCATTTCCCTTCCCAGCACTTTCCCTGCTTCCTCTCCACTCATTTTCGCTCTCTTTCTCTAACTTCTGCCATAATTTTCTCTTATTTCTAATACATCCCCTTTCATTATCTTCCCTCACTTCCCGTACTCCCCCCCCCCCCTCATTTTCCTTGTATCTCACCACTTCTCCTACTTTCCCTCCCTTTTTGCTCTCAATCCCCCCCCCCTTTGGAAAAAGTAAAACGGACGGACACCCTAAAAATGATGTCAAATATAAATTCGGAAATCTAAACATGAGGGAAAATGTTTATCCTGAAAAATAAAAATGATATCATGCGGAAATATGGTATATCAAAATTATTTCAATTAGAAGTTTGTAAAAATCAAAATTATGCCAAATGGTTACTTGGTAAAATGAAAATAAATAGCAATTTGGTGAAATAACAATTATTCCAATTAAAAATTTAGACAAATACAAATGATGTCAAATAATAAGTCGGAAAGTCGGACATATGCAAATTATTGCAAATGACAATTCAGTGAAATATAAATTAGGCAAGTGAAGAAACCGGATAAATAAAAAATATACTAAATGGTTTTTGTTTCAAATAAACATTATAGATAATAAAATTTGGAGAATATTCATGCATCTCTATTGAAAACACTTTCAATCTTGAAATTCAAAGTTGTTTAAACAATTTCTAGAACAAGATCAAATATGTGACAGAATGATTTGATGTAAAAACCGTCTTTCCCTGAATAATAAAAAATTACATAAATTGTGACTGCAGTTCTGACGTTGTAGGCAATAATTTTTTTCTTGAAAATGACTTGTGAAAAATAAATATCTTGAAAGGAAAAGCTTGATGCATATAAACTATGAGAAAACGAATAGAGTATATAAACTGTAATTAAAGACCAGTAGTTTTATTAGTCAACCAAAATTTTCAGTAATAGTTTCATTGAGTGGGAAAGGCGAAAAGAAGGAAGATTGCATCAGTCTTGAGTTGGCCATCGGCTCGAAATCGAAAAGGAGAATCTTTGAAGCCCCGGCAACAAATTTCTACCTTCCAAGCAATTTTTCTGTCAGACTTGGCTTTTTGAAAATTTTGAGAGAACTATGGAATCTTCGTAAACCAAGGTACGCGTCAGTATGGCGATGTTTCTTCCCTGCAGATGTTTCTTTTCGCTTTCCTTTTGAGTGTCGAGTCATTTAATTTGAGTATGAAAATTCTGAGATTTGTGACTTTTTTAATTTTTCTAAAATTTGTTTCGCGAGTGTCAATTGTGAACAATACAAACTTTTGAAGACATCATGCGCGTCTTTCACCGGCATGAAGCCAGTGGGATTTGACGCACCTTAACATGTTAACTTAAACAAGGATCTCGGTTTAAGCAATTTAAGTGTGATGGGACTCGGAGATCATGCCCCTCAGGTAACCATGTTAACATTATCGCACAGGGTCACTTTTTACCTAGTCAATAATTGAATAGATACTTATACTTTTCCTGACTTAAACTTAGTGTTATGGCGTTTTGTTGCCCCAAAAAATCCATCTACGTGTGAGCTGGGGACTTTTTAGAAGAGGAATCAAATTTAAGTTTAGTTATGATTATAAATCAGTGAAAAATCAGATTTAAATAATATTCTTTTTTTTTGTGACACCGAGGTGTCTGGGAAAGACATTACAATCTACATATAACAATAAATGTCAATAGTTGTAAATATTTGTAAATAGTAAGGATAAGATAATATAAAATATTCAGATGGTTTTGTAAGAAACGGAGGTCATGCAAACCCTTAGAAGACACATTATGAATGAAGAAGAATAAGTTCGATTTCAACTTGTTTTTAATGTCAAGCTCAAATGTTAATTTTTTCAATTATGAAATAATTTCGTTCAAAATGCGTTTCTCCCAAATTTTTTACTTTAAAGATTTGCCACATTAAATCTTCACTTTTAAGCATACATTTTCAATTGAAAGAATTTTAAAATACCGTTTTGAAGACTTTAAAAATGAAATCGTTTGAGATTGAAAATTTTAATAAAAAACATTTTAAGTTGATCAGCGCTCGTGCAGAAATTTCCCCGATTGGTTGATGGTCGTTAGCCGACCAGGGTAAAATTTTTCTCAAATCACGCAGTAGGGAGCCACCTGGATAATGGCCGGGCCAACCCTGGTAAGATTTAATGTTCAGGAGCCAACCGGGCACTATTCATCATACTTTTTTTATAGAAATCACGTTAAGACACATGACATGATTAGTGACTTACTCACGGATGCTACACGAATTATTACTTGCAAAGAACAGTTCCAAAATTTATTCGGTCAGTAAAAAAATCTAGCTTCTTTAAATTTTGTAAAGAAACAACATTTAACTTTTTTCTAGTGTTTTAACTTATTGAGTAAAACTGTTAGCGATTTCGCAAAGTTCAACAGCAGAATTTTTAAATTGTTAATAATTTTCTCAAAATTTATACAGTTCTTGACTGTACAGTTTCAAATTTACCGCCATGTCCGGCGCCCTCTGGCCTCCGCGTTTTGTATTTGAGTTGCACTTAGAAATTTCAGTTCATTTGTACATTTGTGAACTTGATATGCCTTTAAAAGTTCACGTTATTCTTTACGATGAGCCCTTAAAGTCAAATCAAGTTACCAACATCTCGCCTGGAGCAACATTTTCAAACCGTTGTGTGACCGGATTACCCGACAGGAAATTAAGTCGAAATCTGAACAGTTGACCATGACGTTTTTAACCGGATCCCAGGCAGTTTTCCCGGCTGGCGCAAATATGAATTACTGAGTCATTTGTGAAGTGAACTGTAGTGCGAGCATTAAAAAGGGGAAAATGTTTCAGTCTTAAATATTCTAAAGTGACCTGTAGTGCAAGCATTAAAAAGGGGAAAATGTTTTAGTCTAAAATATTCTATTTTTAACTCATTTAATTAAAAATATTCTATCTAAAAAAATAACAATATTGTAATATTTAGCAATTTTTCACCCCCAGATCTTTCAACAGCCTCCACCACAAAATCCACAATCCTTGCAAACAGCACTCCTTCCTTGTCTGCAGTTACCTCTACCTTTTACAATACTAAATTATTCTTTTCTGACATATCGCAAGAAACCCAAATTAAAAAACTCTTAGAGGTAAAATCAAATTCTCAAGGTTTTGATGGTATTTCAATTAAAATGATTCGCTTGGCTTTAATAGTTATTTATCCTATTCTCTTGCATATATATAACGCATCTCTACAGGCGAGAATATTTCCTGACACCTGGAAAGAGGCGTTTATTCATCCTGTTCCCAAAATATCTAACAGTACTCTCCCAAAGATTTCCCCCCGATGTCCATCCTCTGTGCCTTGCCTAAACCTTTCGAACGGATTGTCCATCAGCAACTTACTGCACATATTGAAGCTAACAACTTAATGGACCCAATTCAATCCGTATTTCGTGCCACTTGAAGTAACTTTTGACCTTAAACTGGCAATTGACAGAAAGGAAATAACTTTTCTTGTCCTTTCTGACTTTTCTATGGAGTTTGATACAGTTAACCATAATTTACTATTGACTAGGCTCAAATCACTTTACCTCTCGAATATGGTTATTAAATGGTTTGAATCTGATCTTAGTATTCGTTCTAAAGGAGTAAAAATCAGCAATGGCGAGCGTTCTGATTATGGGGAGGTCAAGAGTGATGCCCCTCAGGGATCCACGCTTGCACCCACTCTCCTTTAATATTCATACCTCTGAACTTGGTAGCGAACTTCGTAATTGCAACTATTCACCAATATGCTGACGACTTTGAGCTTTACCTTTCCGGACCTATTGCCATTCTTAAGAGCTTACTTCAAAAGGTACAGGAGGATATTGATTTGATGGTGCAGTGGGCTTCGACAAACTGTCTCACTCTTAACCCTGCTAAAACTAAGGATATAATCATAGGACCTTCTTCCTCTCCTTCACTTGCAACAATTGCAACTTATCCTCCTCTCTTGAGCGAGGGGCGTCTCATCCCCTGTGTGGATTCTGTGAAAGGTTTAGGCTATGTTCTTAATCGCTCTCTTACTTGGAATGAACAAGCTGCGGTTATCTCAAGGAAACTCTTTAGAGTCCTCCAACAGCCTAACAGAAATAAAGAATCACTTCCTACTCCAACGCGTATCCTCCTAATTAAAAACTCTTCCTACCTTTCTTTGACTACGGCTGTGTTATGTATGACGATGTTACTGATGAACTGAATGCGAAGCTTAAACGTACGCCTAATGCTTGCATTCAGTTCATCTATAACATCCCAAAAAGCGAATATATTACCCAGTATAGAGAAAGAGCAGGACTTCTTAACGTTGCCAAAAGAAGACAATTTTT
>JAABKJ010003940.1:0-25121 GCA_011634705.1 Andricus grossulariae
AGGAGCAAAAGTGGATGACGTACACGTTCCAGTTGCGTCGGGATTGGTTGCTTTAAGGAACCATGATCGTAGCTTCCAGAGCCTAAAACATCTCTCATAATAATAACAACCGAAACTTTGCAAGAAATATAAAAAATATTTTGTTTAACATATCTGATGCGCTCTCAGAAAAGGGATCTAACTCTGATAAAATTAGTAACAGTCCGTCCTGTAAAGTTTGGCTTTGCAGAGTTAAGTTCCTTTTCTCGGGGCGCGTTTCATATATAACGACCATATTATAATTATGGTAAAACCAACAAAAATTGGATAAAGTCATTTGTCTAAAGGCCAAGTCTACAGGTTCACAGAAATTTGATGAGCGCAGACGAAATATTGTTGGTGAATCCAGACACTTTGTTGTCTAAAATCACCTCCAAAATATAAATGTGAAAGCTTTAAAAGTGTAATCTTTGAGGATAAGTATGCTGAAAATTTTGAGAACTGCTTTCAGCAATAGTTAAATATTTTGGGAAATCACAAATAAAATATTTAACATTGGAACTGAATTATACTTCATCATACATGAAAGTCGTGAGAAAAGCAAAACGACTACTTCTAGGCAAAAATTGTATAATTTATTGTGTTAATCTCATGACGGAATTGAAACGTATGACTCTTCGAAACATAAAGCATTTTTCTTATGAGATTACAATTAATCATTAGAATCAAGTTACAACGTTCAAACTGATATAAAAAACAAAGATGAGCAGGGATTGTTGTGGTTGCCCGTTCATATGTAAGAATTTAAAAATCAAATTCTTCAATGAAAAAAATTGTTGAGTCCAGAACTTTGAGTGTAGTTATAAAGAATTAGCCTGAAACTTATTAAATGTATTGCAATCTTATCCATTTCTCCTCAGGAGCCAATGATAATTTAGTAACTGATTAAAAGAAACAAAAAGTAAAGATTGTCCATACTCGTGGGGCTCGTACATGTATCTAAAGTATTCATTTATAAAAAGTTACGTAATACAAACACTTTTAAGAAATGGGTGCAAAACATTGCTGAGAAATTTGACACTGATGCCAATGCTCAAGACCAAAAAGGAAACCGTGGAAATCAAAAATTTTTTCATTATGAGCAGTGAAAAAGTTTCGTAGGAAACTTTATTAACTTTCTGTTCGACCACATTGAATTTCTAAAGAGAACTTCTTCCCTCGACAGTAAAGATATCGATAATCAAAGCAATGCAGATGGAGCATTGAATATAAAAGAAGAATTTTTCGGTGATAGATGCAGTAAGTTTATTTAATTTAGAGCAAATATCGCGAGGTTCAAAAGACTTCGGTAATGTTGTTATATACAATTATATTTCCGCCCTTCATTTATATTTATCTGATATGAAAATCCATTTTAGTTTATACTTTTTTCATTATCTATTTATTATGTTGTTATAACAAATAATAACATTACCGACTTTCTGTGACCTTCATTATTTTCAATATCTGCATTAATTTTAAAAAACGATTATGAATATATGTCTAATTGTTCGACTTCATGCACACAGAAAGTTTCTACAGAGAAGTTTTTCACGTCTACTTTAGTAAAGTATGGACACAGAAAGAAATTTCAATTCATTATCTATCAGATTATATTTATATTTATCTACTACCAGATTAATTATTTCAAAGATAACAGGATTTCATAAAATGTAATTTTTCACAGAGCATAATTGTGTATGTAAAATAATATTTTATTCGAACAACTTCCTGTGCAGAAATTTCGACGTGGCACCGGTCGGGCCCACATTTGGAAGAATGTGGCCCCAGTCTGGCAACTCTGATAGCGCCAGGTTCAAAATCAAACACCCAACCCAATCGGGGTAGTCTGGAGCATTCAGAAGGACGGTCCAATCTGGCCCTGAGCATTATTTGAGTTTTTACTTTTTTTTACTTAATTTTTTATCACTAGCATATTATTATCTTAAACCGAAAAAATATGTTAATTTTTGGCTGATGTGTAACTCGGAACATTTTAATAATTATTTATATGTATAAGAATATTTAAAGTCTCAAATGCTTCACACTGAGTGAGGAAAAATCAAATAGAAATTCTGAACTTATTTTGCGGTTAGGTTTGATCTTAATTATAATTAATTTACTTGCCTTTGCCTTCATTTTGCAAACAAGAAATAGCAGCATTGGATCTAACCCGTAGCATACACAGAAAAAACGAAATGTAGTCTTCACAGCGATTTCAAAGTAATCTTTATCTGGAACAAAAAATACCTTCACGTGTTAACATTTACCCACCACATGGAAAATTGTTACAATGTCAACTCTATTGAATCGTGTTTTGTTTCGATGCGGAAAAATTCAATTTTATATACTTGAAAATTACCCACAACAAAAATTCACATCTGTTTTTTTCTGTGTACGCACTTGAAAATAATATTGCATCTCTATAAATAAGAATGAGTAAAACACTGAGCAATGTAGATACTATGAAGTAATTCATCCCTTGATTCATTAACAATTTCTACAAATAATTTGTATATTTTTCTGCCAAGTCATAGTACAATTCGAATACTTTAGTTACCAATATTTTCGGAATATCTATTTGTCCGGAATTCCGGAACAGCTATTCGCCCAGAAATTGTACACGAATAGAATATACACTTTAATTCAAATTGAGGTGTAAAATTATCCTGAAATTCGTTATGACTAGTCATTCGTGACCTCCTTCGGCAGGGGAGGGGTCCTCGTATTTGTCGCAGTCGACCTAGCAGCTAAAGCTTGGCTAGCCAAAGCAGTGGTCTGGCGAATCGTCAGGCACGATAGGCCTGGCGAATCGTCAGGCACGATAGGCCTCAGGAAGAGGACACAGCAGGAGGCACCAGGCATCTCCTGGTTGAGAAGATTTCTGAGTCCTAGACTAAGGGCCCTTGCGGCCCTCAACAACAGGCCCTTTTGTCACTTCGAACAGGTGAAATTTAGGGTTGCCGGCCAGGGACAAAAGGAGCCTGTTGATACACAGGAGGATCAAGAGCAGACCTAAATGACAGCTCCTGGTCTCACCATTGCCCAAAATTACTAGCATCACAGCAAAGGCGCCTCCGCAGTGTTGCAGAGGGGCATGACTGCGTAGTGAGATGCTATGGCTATTCTGACGCTGGGACATGTCCCGGCGGACATTTCCGTCCCATTAGCCTATTATCTTTCTTACTCAAAACAGTGGAAAGACATGTGGATAGATATATCCGCGATAAGGTCTTGTCAAGGAGGCCAATTGACAAAGGGCAACACGTCTATAGGACTGGTCACTTGACAACGGAGGAGCCTTTACCAATCTGAAGAGGTGATCAGAGCGGCCGTGATCACACATGGCCAACAGGAATCCAACTACGACTAAGGCTGATACCACTTTATGTGGAACCGTTGCCTAGGGATGTCCGCAGAAAGGAGTTTCATCGCCCTTGCTGTGGTGCCTAGTAGAGGGTAAACTGCTTTATCTACTCTCGAGGCAGGGTCACCACGGCATAGGCTATGCGGACGATTTACTGGTTATTGCGCGCGGCCAGAATCTGGAGGCGCTCTTCGGAGTAATACAGAACGCACTGATGATAGTGCATTCATGATGTGAGAAAACTGGACTATCGGTCATTCTGAGTAAGACAGACGCGGTTGTTTTCACCAGAAGGTATAAGTGGGGAACCACTAGTACATTGAAACCTAGAGGATAAACAACTGAAAATCAAAAAACGAGCTAAATATCTAGGAGTAATTCTGGATAGGAAGCTGTTATGGAATGAACACCTGAAAAACAAGTGCAAGAAGCTAGTAGCGAATCTATGGCCCTGTAGGAGACCCATAGGAAAAACCTGGGACTTGAAACTGGAGACACTTATGTGGTTCTACACAGCGATCTTGCTGTGAATCTCGACTGGAAAGGATCAGGGGACTGATTTTGAGAGGCATCACTGGTGCCTTGAAGTCGTCACCCACGATGGCACGGGGGGCACTAATAGGGTTGGATCTCCCCATCTCAGCATCAAGACAGTGGCTGCCAAGGCGGTCTGGAGTCTATATTTGGTAAATGACAGTAGGATCTCGACAGCAGTAAAGATGCCAGTCGATATCGCGAGGAGGCCGACCCTGAACATGCCCAGGGACAAAATGGCCACTTGCCACCTCTTCGACAAGTAGTATTGAGTTAGCCTATCCACGAAGGAGGAATGAGTTAACGGCGACGCAAACCTGCCCAGTGATGGATACAACTGGTTTCCAGAAGGCTCCAGGAACAAGGAAAATGCAGGAGCCGGTGTATATGGTAGAAAGAATGGAATGAGCTCCACAATCGAGTTGAGGTCCTACGCCACAGTTCTACAATCTGAGATTATAGCCATACTGCAGTGCGCCTACAAGGCAAATGAGTATGACAACAAAAGAAACATCCGTATCTGCTCAAACAGTAGGGCTGCTATATTGGTCTTAAATGAAACAACGACACGTCGCTACTAGTATCAAGGGTAATGAGAGATCGGATAGGCTAGCCAAACTAGCAGCAAGAAGAAATTTGACTGGACCCGAGCCATTCGTGGGTATTTCCAGTAAGTCAGTCACTAAAGAAATTAACAGTTGGCTGACTGAGTAACATCAGAATGAGTGGGATTTGTTCTCTGGTTGCTGACAGGCCAAAACCCTCTTGGGATCAAAGCTTATCTTTAATTAAGCAAGGGAAATACTCAAGCTCGGGAGAAACGAAATCAAACTCCTAACAGAAATTTTCATAGGACATGGAAACCTGGGATATCACAGACATAACATAAGGCTTGCGGAAGGTCCCCTCTGTTGTCTGTACGGAAAGGATATTGAGACATCTACTCACATCCTTTGTTACTGCCCTGTGATTGCGGGGAAATATCTAACACTCGCTGGAAGTTACTGCATCAGTGAGTCAGAGATATGAGCCAACAGCGTAACTGCGGTCCTCTCCTTATGGTGAGGGCTTTTGGGTCAGGCGTAGGCTCATAAGGGGATGCAACGGGAATACCCGCACGTCAGGGGCTGTTACGGTCTCAACCCAACTAATAATAATAATAATAAAAAATAAGTCAGGGTACTTATAGGTTTTCGGGGTCGCTGAATTCAAATCCGTTGTCACGGTCCGTTCAAAGTTACTCTTAAAAAATTCATCGCTAAACAATTAGGTCAGGGTACCTGTAGGTTTTCGACGTCGCTGAATTCAAATCCGTTGTCCGTTTGATCCCATCAGGTAAGGGTCAAAGTAAAACCTAGAAAATTAATCGTAACCAAATAGGTCAGGGTACCTACAGGTTTTCGGGGTCGCTAAATTCAACTCCGTTGTCCGTTTGATCCCATCGGGCCAGGGTCAAGATCAGTTCAAGGTGGAACTTACAAAATTTATCTCTAACCAATTAATGCAGGTCAGCTGTAGGTTTTCGGGTTAGCTGAATTAAAATTCGTTGTCCGTTCGGTACCATCATGTCAGGGTGGAGGTCAATTCAAGGTCATTCCTACAAAATTCATCGCTAACCAAATAAGTCAGGGTACTTATAGGTTTTCGGGGTCGCTTAATTCAAATCCTTTGTCAGTTTGGTCTCATTAGGTCAGGGTCAAGGTCAATTCAAGCTCAAATCAAACGGATGAAAAATCGGTCCGTCGCGTCACACAGTGGTCAAAGTCAGGAGTTTGCTGTTCATAATCCTTTACAGGCTCTATTTCTTGACAGATTTTCAAGTTTTTTTTTTCAAAATACTCAAGTTAATAATTTTTGAGTCTTTAAGCTCTTCGATTTCTCAAGTTAATTTTGTGTGCAACAACATATATACAAAAATAATGACAAAATCAGCAATATTAAGAATATGATATTTGATCTAAGACAAAATTTTCATATAAACTCGCTATTGACTAGAATTTTTGCAAGTATTAGGAACGAAAAATTGTCATAATTTGAAAATCATTATACAAAACCTAATAGCACCGTTTGATTTTACGGGCAAAAAGACAGAGAATTCATGTGTCAGACCATTCTTTTTCAATCGTATTGCTGATAAGTATAATTAAATGCATAATAAGCGGGTGTCGTTCGATATAGTGGTTTATTCATACTACATAACAAATAGGCTAAGACAAAAATTGTCTTATATTATTGTAACTTATATTTTTGGAATACTTGATTGAGGATCATTGCTAATGCAATTCTGATGGTAAATTATCACGATTATGTTTTTTTCCTTATTATAATTATATGTTTATTATTATTATTATCATATTTTTTCTAGCACAAAGTGATATCCTGAAAAATTTGTTGAAGTAAATTGTTTTGAACGATTAATTGATGTAACTAATTATTTATTAACCATTAACTATTATAATTAGTAGCCACTATATTCGCTTATATATTGTTACAAAAAATTGAATTGGAAATTGGAAGAGTTTACAGACCTTACAAATTTGATTCTGGGAATGGTTTTGACCACTGTGCGTCCAGCAGTTATCAATCGATCGAACGCTTTTCGTCTTGAGCACCCTTGCAGATTTCTATGACAATCCGGAAAACAGTAAGCATATTGAAATATTTTAAAACTCGTTTCAAATAGATCATGTCATACTTCAATTTAGCGAAGTTTCAAGTTACCCCATTAACTTACGTAAAGCATGCAAAGAGTGTAAATTGAGAATCGAAAATTGCTCAGAAACGGGAAAACGGTCTTTTTCACATGCTATCTCGGGCCATGATTATCGAGAATACTGAAATTAGGCGTACACGAGCCATAATTTAATATGATTTCTAACAGTTTTTTAATCTGCATTTAATCCGAATTTCGTAAGTGGACGCACACTTTTGATAGGCAGTACACATACACACAAACATATATAACATATAAGATATATAAGATAATATATAAGATAAAAAAAGGTATGTTATTACAAATCCCTGGAAAATGAAAGGTTTCGAAACTTTCAAATTTCTTAAAATGTATATGTAGGTTTATTGATTATGATTCAAATAAAAAAATATATGTGCGTTTGGATCCCAGGACATCTTGTCTTTATCGATTTCTGCAGTTGTTAATTTGAATAACAATTCTTCATATTTGTAGTCCTTTCAATATTTAAAATTTAGTCTTTATAATATTAAATCTTTGCTCTATGGATGACCATTTCACAACATAAATTTTCTTTAAGAAGATATTTTCATATTTTTAACTGTGAAATGACATTCAGTAATAAAAAAGAAAATTTTCGTTCGCGAAACGAAGCTTATGCAAATTATTAACTTTGTAAAGAATTTGAAATTATTTGATATCCTGACTATTCAATTTCTCAAGAGCTAAGAAGAAACAGATACTATTTACATTTGTAACCTGCTGCCCTTCTCTAGAGTTGGGTTATTTGTACTGTTCTCAAAAGTTCGATTCTTGGTCAGGGATAAAAAATTCTTCATCTAGGCACAATGATAATATTTTTCCCTATAAATTGACATATGGGTTTTTGTTCCCAAAAAATAAACTCCCTGAAACATTTTTTTGTTGATATCGATGTGATTACTGAAGAATACACTTCTCTTGTGTAATTTTCTGCATTCATGAAAGTTGAAAAGAAATTATTTCCTCACGAAAAAAAAAACTTTATTAAAATAATGAACACGATACAATGGCCTATCAAAAATAGGGTTGCTAGAAGTGTGTACATGTACTACTTATACAAATTAATGAAAGGATTTTTATAAATGAAATCCTTTCCCTCAATACCTGTAATAATCGCATTCTGACAAAGTTTTTAAGAATATATAAACTTTGTATATAAAAGCTAAAATACAGATGCAGTAATTGTAATATACAAAAAAAATGCCTTCTTGATTATCAATGTTTGTATGCTGCGATAACTAATATCTAGAATTTTTAACATCATCGTATTGTAAAAAATGATATTCAATATTTCAGAGGACATTGAGTAAAAATGAATTTTTATATATTTAATGACTAACAAAAAATGAGATAATTTTCATCAGCAAGAAATTGCTCGAATAATACTTTTCGTCTGATCACTATGGCACTAAAAAAGATTTATTGCTCTCATACACGCGCGATAAATGCGATTTTGGGAGCCTGGCGCGAAACAGTAAAAGTGGTCGATTCAGCGGCCGATGATGAGACAGTGTGATAAAACTTACTTTACCACACTAGTGCCGGGAAAGTTTGGCAATATTAAACTTTTCAGCTCAATGCCAGGATTCGACTCGTGCGGAACAATAGACCCCAACGAGTGGGTTAAGGGGCTGCATGCGAAAAGTAGACAATAGTCTAGTGGACAGTCCCTTCATCACTGCGGATTGAAACTTTTTATTTTGGTGATCATCACTTTGCAAAATGTTATGGCCTCCATGTCTTGGAGAATTTTCAAGATATGCAGAAAATTTGTATGGTGCATATCAGTGCAATTGAAACCCTATACGAAAGTCCCTAAATCACTGTGGATTTAAAACATTTTATTTTGGTGGTCATCACTTTCGAAAATGTTATGACGCATATGAACGCATTTGAAACCCCATTCGACAGTCCCTTCGTCACTGCGGATCAAAATATTTTTATTTTGGTGGTCATCGCGTTGCAAAACGTAATAAACGCCACATCTTTGTCAACTTTCAAGATATTCAAAAAATTGTCATGGCGCATATGAGCGCATTCAAAACCCCAAACGACAGTCCCTTCATCACTGCTGATTGCAACCTTTTTATTTTTGTGGTCATCACTTTGCAAAATGCTATGACCACCATATCTTGTGCTATTTTTAAGATCTTCAGAAAATTTTCATGGCGCATTTGAGCGCATTTAAAACCCACACGAAAGTCCCTTCATCACTGCTGATTTCTAACTTTTTACTTTTGTGGTTATCACTTTGCAAAATGATATGACCTCCATATCTTGGAAAATTTTGAAGATTTTCAGAAAATTTTCACGGCGCATATAAGCGCATTTGAAACCCCATACGAAAGTCCCTACATCACTGCGGTTAAAAGAATTAATTTTGGTGGATATCACTTTCCAAAATGTTATGACCTCCTTATCTTGGACATTTTTCAGAGATATTCAGAAAATTTTCATTGCACATATAAGCGCAATTGAAACCCCATACGACAGTCCCTTCGCCACTGCGGATTAAAAACTATTTATTTTGATGGTCATCACTTTGCAAAATGCTATGACCACCATATCTTGGGCAATTTTCAAGATCTTCAGGAAATTTTAATGGCGCATATGAGCGCATTTAAATCCCCAAACGACAGCCCCTTCATCACTGCTGATTGAAACCTTTTCACTTTCGTGGTCATCACTTTGCGAAATGCTATGACCACCATATCTTGGGCAATTTTCAAGATCTTCAGAAAATTTTCATAGCAAATATGAACGCATTGGAAAACCGAAACGACTGTCCCTGCATGACTGCGGATTCAAATGTATTTATTTTGGTGTTCATCACTTTGCAAAAAGTTATGACCCCCATATATTGAACAATTTTAAAGATATTCGTAAAACTTTTATTGCGCATGTGAGGGCATTTAAAACCCCTTACGAAAGTCCCTTCACCACTGCGGATAAAAAAATTAATTTTGGTGGATATCACTTTCCAAAATGTTATGACCTCCTTATCTTGGACATTTTTCGGGGATATTCAGAAAATTTTCATGGCACATATAAGCGTAATTGAAACTTCATAGGACAGTCCCTTCGTCACTGCGGATTAAAAACTATTTATTTTGGTGGTCATCACTTTGCAAAATGCTATGACCACCATATCTTGGGCAATTTTCAAGATCTTCAGAAAATTTTAATGGCGCATATGAGCGCATTTAAAACCCCAAACGGCAGTCCCTCCATCACTGCGGATTATTCCTTTAATTTTTGTGGTCATCCCTTAGCCTTATTCTATTACATCCATATCTTGGGCAATTTTAAAGATTTTGAGAAAATTTTCATGGCTCATATAACCGCATTTAAAACCCAAACGACTTTCTCTTCATCACTGCTGATTAAAGCTTTTATTTTTGTGGTCATCACTTTTCAAAATGTTATGACCTTCATATCTTGGGCAATTTTCAAGGTTTTCAGAAAATTTTCATGGCTCAGATGAGCGCATTTGAAAACCAAACTACTATCTCTTCATCACTAAGGATTAAAGCTTTTATTTTTATGGTCATCAATTTGCAAAATTTTATGACCTTCGTATCTTGGGCAATTTTCAAGATTTTCATAAAATTTTCATTACGCATGTGAGCGCAATAAAATCCCAAACGTCAGTCTCTTCATCACTGCTGACTGATATCTTTCTATTTGTGTGGTCATCACTTTGCAAAATGATATGACCTCCATATCTTGAGCAACTTTCAAGATATTTAGCAAACTCTAATGGCGCATATGAGCGCATTTGAAACCCCATACGAGATTCCCTTCATCATTGCGGATTAAAAACTTTTTATTTTGGTGATCAACACTTTGCATAATGTTATGACCTCCATATCGTAGACATTTTCCGAGATATTGACAAAATTTTCATGGCGCATATGAGAGACGACCACCAAAATAACAAGTTTTTCATCCACAGTGATGAAGGGACAGTCGTATGGGGTTTCAAATTCGCTTTTATGCGCGATGAAAATTTTCTGCATATCTGGAAAATTGCCCAAGATATGGAGATCATAACACTTTGCAAGGTGATAACCACCAAAATAAAATGTTTTTGATTTTCAGTGATGAAGGGAATGTCATATGGGGTTTCAAATGCGCTCTTATGCGTCATGAAAATTTTTCGAATATCTTAAAAATTGCCATAGATATGGAGGTCTTAAAATAGTGGTGACCACCAAAATAAAAAGTTTTCATTCGCAGTGATGAAGGGAGTGTCGTATGGGGTTTCAAATACGCTCATACGCGCCCTAAATATTTTCTACATATTTTGAAAATTGCCCGAGATATGGAGGTCATAACATTTTGCAAGGAGATGAGCACCAAAATAAAAAGTTTTTATTCCGCAGTTATGAAGGTACTGTCGTACGGGGTTTCAAATGCGCTCATATGCGCAATGATAATTCTTGAAGATCTTAAAAATTGCCGAAGATATGAAGGTCATAAAATTTTTCAAAGTGATGACCACCAAAATAAAAAGTTTTTAACCCGCAGTGGTGATGGGACTGTCGTATGGGGTATCAAATGGGCTTGTATGCGCAATGAAAATTTTTCAAATACCTAGAATATTGCCCAAGATATCGAGGTCATAACATTTTGCAAAGTGATGAGCAGCAAAAGAAAAAGTTTTTAATTCGCTTTTAGATTGTAATACCTTATGTGTATGAAAGGATTTATTTTTAAATTAATGTTTCCTTAGTTCAATAACAGCTTGAAATCTTTGAATCGATTTATCTCGAAACACGATTTTCTGAGTTAGGTTGTTTTTTCACCCAACGCTTCATATGCGCCATGAAAATTGTCTAAATATCTCAAAGATTGCCCTGGATATAGAGTGATGACAAAAAAAAAGTTTTTAATCCGCAGTGATGAAGGGACTGTCGTATAGGGTTTTGAATGCGCTCATATGCAAGTTTTTGAAAATATCTTTCATGATTTTGCTTTTTAGGAAATATCAGCTTCCTTGCACAAATGTTAAAGGGATGTTAGAACAGCATTTATAATAAATCCAACGTCTTTGATAGAATGGGTTTCGCACGTTTATTGTGAATTATTTGTCCACCTCAGTAGCGTAATTGAAAAAACTCCTGTTGTGTTTTTTAATCGCAGTTTAATTGTTTTAATGTTAATAGGGGGAAGTTGAAACAACCCTTCAATTTAATTCAACTACTGTTCCTGCAAGGATAGATTTTCCGTCTTCATTGTGAATTAATTTTTGACCCCAAAAGTGTAATAAGAAAATCTGCTTTGATTTTGGTTGTTCTTTAATATCAATTTCCTTGCCTAAATGATGAAATCATGTTAAAACAACCCTTAAATTAAATTCATTGACTTTCTCTGCTAGAATATTTTTCCTACGTTTATTGTTAAGTGATTTTTGACCCCAACAGTGTAATCAAGAAATGTCTTGTGATTTTGTTTATTAGGACATTTTTTTTCTTAAATGATTAAGAGTTGTTATAACCACTCTCGAAAGATTTTCAAAGATTATACCTGGTAGAATATATTTTCCATTTTTATTATTAATTGATTTCAGAGACCAATAGTATAATCAACAAATCTCTCATGATTGTGTTGTTAGGGAATGAAGATTGCCGTACTTAAATCTTTAAAGGTTATTAAAACAACCCTTAAAATAAATTACAACACTTTTCCTCATTTGAATCTTTTAGGGATGTCCAAACAATTCCTAAACAACCTGCATACACAAAATTGTGAATCTGACACGTTCATGGTACAAAAATTTTGTTTCAAGTGGATCTGATCTACAAAACATACGGAATTTAGTCAAATCTAACAACATTTTTTAAGAAGGAAAACATTTCAACTATACACGAACTTTTGCACACACAAAAATTTAAAAATTGGAAGTTTGGAAGTTTGGCAATTGCTTGAGCAAGAGCTGTCTATGTTTAAAATAATTTTTTTTGAATTGTTGATCTGCAGGTTTGGAATAACAAAGGCAGTTATAATTATACGTTTTGACCAAAAGCCATATTCTGTACATTTGTTGCGAGGTCCTTTAGAGAACTAACAACTTTTATATTGCCATTTGACAATTTTTAATATTAGTACCATTATATGTGAATTGTGTATGTAAAATGAATGAAGAACATTGGTTTGATTATGATCATGAAGTTTAAAGTGAACTTTGTTTGTCACGAGTTGAACAGCTTAATACCTTTCAGTCACTCTAGATTCAATAAAGTTAGGATTGGTAGACACTACTAATAGAAATAGTCAACTTTAATATATTCTATGGTCGTACGAGACCAATAAAATGAGTCGATAAATATACCCGTACGATAAAGCTTAGAAACCCGTATCGGATCTGCAACGTGGCTAAAACGATTGAAGATTTGTAGAAAAATTGGCGTACCAACGTTCAGTAGTGCATCTAGCTGTCTATCGAGTTACAAATTACGTTTCTGGTAAGGCATTTGAGTGAATTCCATTTTCATTGGCATTAACACATGCAAATTAATCTTTGTTCATTACTACACAAGTCTACTCAAAAACATGTCGGTAAGTCACAACATTGACTCGAAATCAATCCTGTTCAGACAATGTTACAGTTATTCACAAAGAAATTATTTCAGAGTAAAGATAATTGGTAGTGGTATTCGTGCAGTTCATACCGAAATTTAGTTATATGGTGGCCTTAGGTCAGGGAAAACCTAACAATCTGGAAAAAGGCAGCATTCTGTCACGAACTGCGTGACTGTATAAATATATATGTACGTATAACTCGTTAAGGATTAGGGGTTGACAATTATAGACACAATCTGATTCGGAAGACAGTAGCAATAGATAGAAGAGGATATCGATTTGGAAAAAGAGAGATAAAGAGAATAACGCTGTCATGGATCAATAAGAGGATTACCACACTAAGGGAAATATGACTTTACATGCATTCACTATGAAGGTATCGATTAGTGGAGTGAGGCATCTACTGGACATCGACACCCTCAATTTACTAATGTCCAATTCTGGAGACGTCTGATTTTTCTGTCTAGCCTGGTCTGCACCCCCTGCTATTAAGTGGGTGGTAAACGGATTAATCTCGTGTGACTCAATTAATATGAAAAGAGGGACCCAGCAACCCTTCTTCAGTTCTTCAGTCTTGCTGTCTTTCAGTCCTTCAGTCTAGCTGGCCATCAGTTAGTCAGTTACTTAGTCAATCGTCACCTTGACTTCGCTAACCAATCTTAGTTTTGTATGCCTCTTGTCTACTGAATTTAGTCCTTAAAATCCAGTCATTACTTTTCTTAACATCGGGTTAACTTCCTCTACCATATCAAAAATTGGAAAGAATATATCTACATCAAACAACGTCAAGGTAAAGAAATCATCAAATCTCTATCTCTCCAGTCCTTCATTTTCGATGTATCCACGCTAACTGTCTTCACACAGATTCTTTCCTTGTATAGCTTTCTCTTATGTATTCTTGTGAGTCAATACCATTTTGAAAAATTTATTAAATAAATATTTAATTTACCACATATTTCTCTGGATTTTCACATTCATTTCCCTAGTCCTGATCCCTTAGTCCGGAACGTTAGTTCCGCAGATAAATTCAGGAATTCGCCACCCACTAATCGTTATTACATCCTTTACCACCTTAGGACGCGACAGAAAGTAATCTTTGGTGCATCGACCGATTGTGACGTGGTAGGGAACGTGAATCGGTAATTTTAAAACCAAGTGAAATGAAGAAATTAATACATAAGCCAAGTAAAATGAAATTCAGTGATATAGAAGCAGTGTTAGATCTCACATTTGTAATAATATATGTTAAAAGAAGCAATTTTAACAAGTGTTATTACTTTATGACGGTTGGTATACTTCGCTTGCTCGCAAGCCCCGCCATCCTCAATAAACAGAAACTACCTTACCGTTTGTCTGCATGTGAATTAGCCACATCAGACAATCATAAGGTTTAAACGCACACATAAAACACTTGACAGAAAAAATTACAAAATTACGATTAGGTTCGAGGCTGTAATGGCCCTGCCTATTGTAGTTGGTAATTTTTTACAAAAAAAAAAACACTTTTTGCAACACATTAAACACTTTAAACAAAAAATTACAAAATTACAATTAGGTTCGAGGCTGCAATGGCCCTGCCTGTCATGATTGGTGATTTTTCATGAAAAATTTTCTCCACAACACAACACAATCATCAAAGTCTTCGTGTAAGAAAGTGCTGCCAATAATCAGAGAAATATCAAAACAAATCATGTTACCCGAAATGCCTGAGAATTCATCAATCACAAACCGCGCAGGAAAGCGACAGAGGATAAAACAAGAGCATATAGCTCTCTTAAACAAACGCGAGAAAATAACTAAGCAAATTGACGAAAGTTATGTCGTAAAAAGTATGCGAATTATATAAAACATATTTTTATGTTTTCACAAATCGTCGCCTCATATCCAATAAAAATATTGAAAACGTCGTTCCCGTGAATAAAAAACAGACGATAATAAAAAGAAAGAAATTTCCTTTGATTTAAAGGTTTTCTCAAAATCAAAAGTGATACATAGTCTAACTTTTCAGGCGAATCTTCTTATGACCCTCTGAAGGAAACCCCTTCTAGTGTAGATAACTCATGCTTAGATAAAACTATCATAAAATTCGATGATGCAAATTCCAGTGATCTCAATCTCAATCCAACTCTAGTAAACCAATCTCGGAGAAACTTAAGTTTTTTAATAAAAAACTCACCTTCTCTCGGTTATTAACAAAAATAGCAGACATCCAATAATAGCGGAATAATGAGCTCAAGTGAGCAAAAAAAGGTTAAAACCCTGAGTTAAATTTTTTCAATCAAAAAATCACCTCCTCTCAGTTATTTACAAAAACACCAGACATCTAATAATAGCGGAATAATGAGCTCAAGTGAACAAAAAAGGTTAAACCCCTGAGTGAAAAACTTCTTATGACCCTGAGTGAAAAACAAAAAATTCTTGGATTAATCTTGGTACAGAATGTTTATGGACAGAGTCCCCCTTTTCAAAACAAGAAACGTCACCCGTAAGTGAGACAAAGACGTCATCAAAAATTCCAAACCAAATAAACCCTCTCAATCTACAAACAAATTCCGAAAATTCTACGAATTCTCAAACAGCCCCGCCAAACAATACAAATTGGCGCAAACCCCCAATTAAATAATACTAACCCCTTTTCTCCGAAAAATTTCAACCCCTTTGAGATTGCAAGTGTTTAACCAAATATGAGTTTACCCGCTAATAACAGGTTTCTCTTAGAGACGCCCTAGAAATAGTACCTATTTTCGATTGAGGCAGCATCCCTCTCGCACACTCCATTGAAGGATGTGAAGAAGCTAAGCAAATGCTCCCTGCAAATCCTACAGTAGAACAAAACTTAGTAAGAATGATAGGCAGCAAAATTATGAGAGGAGCACGAAAAAGCATATACGGTACGAATTTTGATATAGTAGAAGAATTAGTTAACCGATTAAAAAATATATATATGGCCCCTCAAAAACAGTCCACCAACTACAAGGCGAATTGGGTAGCACTTATATGTGGGAAAAAGAAACCGTGGTATCTTATGCCAAGCGAATAAAAGAAATCGGTGCCCAAATCTATGATGCTCATAGGTTCAATAACGGAGGAGCCCTAGACGAAACCTTTAAACAAGGACTAGAAAAAGATCTAGTCCAATGTTTCTTACGCGGTTTACGAACAGAAATCGAAATTCGTGTGAAAGAAGGAGACGTATTTTAAGATGCAAAAAACAATGCGATAGAGATAAAACGCAAACTCAATGCAGCTATTGATTTACGGAAGGGAAACCTCTATAAACAAAAACCCGATGAAAATAAAAATAATGAAAATCAAGACAAATCAATCAGAATAAATTATACGCAAGTTCGAGTTATAGTGTGCCAAATATGCAACAGAAGGTGTCACACAGCCCCTGGATGTCGAACCCTCGCAAGCCAAAATCAATACAGTCAACGCTACCCTAATTTTTCACTCAACCGTTTACCGCCCTCTCAAAACAATAGACCACCACAAGAATCACGACGAGCAAGACCCTCAACACACATAAGAAATCAATGGATATCAATACCGCAACAAGATAACCAGAAGCCTTTACCAAAAGAAGATAGAGTAACATGGGTACCTCACAAAAATTTCCCAAATCAATCAAAATTTGAACAACAATTTCAACCAAATATGACACAAAATACAACAGGTTTAATTTGAAATTATTGCAAAAAACAAGGTCACATGATCAAAGATTGTAGGAAGAGGGAATACAACAACAAATTAAGAGAACAACAAAATCCACAGCCACCTCAAAGGAACTTGGGAAACAAACAAGACCTCCCGAGATAAGGTGCGATGGGGCAGTCGCCAACCTCCCAAAATTAAATGCACCAAAAACAAATAAAAACGAACACTTAGAAACAATTGATACAAAATTTCATTCCAGCAAAAGGAATATTATCCCATCAATAACGATCAATAGTAACGGATTAAAACATCCCGTAAGTATGACGATAGACACAGGTGCAGGTTTAAACCTTTTTAAAGAAAACGTGCGTAAACCTTCAACACCAATAAACAAATTTTAAATTCTGAAGCTGACTGGAATTAATGAACATCCCGTCCATACCTTAGGACAAATAAATGTGGAAGTCCCGAATGAAGTTCCAGTTGATGATGATCCAGTAGAAATTGAAATACTAAAAGTAATTCTAGAAGAATTTGAAGAAATAACCGAACAATTATTTCATTTAGAATATTTAAATAGTTTTACACCTATAGAGGATATATTTTACGATTGTAAAAACTCAGAAGATTTTCCATTTCAATCAGAAAGAATTTATAATACTTCTTGCAAATTAAGAATAGAGAAAATTATAGATCTACTTCGTTTACAACATTTAAATGCGGAAGAATTAACACAAGTAGAAAATTGAATATCAAACAATGCAGATAGATTTCGTGTTCCCGGAGAACGATTGACCGCTAACAATGTTCTCCAACACAAAATACCAACGACCGACGATCACCCCATGTTTAAGCGCCAATATCAATTTCCACCAGTTCATAAAAAAGAACTACTGAAACAAACGAATGACCTACTTCGAAACGAAATCATTAAACCTTCGCAATTTCCCTATATCACTCCTGTATGGATCGTCCCCAAGAAAGAAGATTCCCAAGGAAATAAAAGATGGAGAATGGTCCTCGATTTTTGCAAACTCAACGAAAATACTATTAGTGACTCATATCCTCTACCAAATATTCATTAAATTTCAGACCAACTGGAAAATGCGCACTATTTTTTAATATTTGTTTTAGCTTCTGGATTTCATCAAATTAAAATGAATTCCGAAGATTCGCACAAAACGGCATTTAGTACCCCATATGGTCATTATGAATTCGATCAGATGCCGTTCGGTATGAAAAATGCTCCAGCTTGTTTCCAACGACTCATGAATATTACATTGTCAAGTCTAATAGGTAATGAATTATTTGTATACCTGGATGACATTGTCATCTATGCAAATTCGTTAGAAGAACATCAGCGGAAATTTGATACACTTATGGACCGGTTACGCTCAGTCAATTTATAATTACAACCAGATAAATGCGAATTTTTACGACCACAAGTAATTTATTTAGGTTATATTATAGATAAAGACGGTGTACGTACAGACCCTAAGAAAACAAAAGCGGGCAAGAATTTCCCGGTTCCCAAGAATGTTAAAAACATTAAACAGTTTTTGGGATTAGCCGGTTATTATCGGAACTATGCAGGTTTTGCAATAGGTGGCATTTTATCTCAAGGCGAAATCGGAAAGGATGAACCAATAGCATATGTATCCAGGGCACTAAATGCTCACGAGGTTGAATATGATAAATATAATAAGGAAGCTTTGGCAATTGTGTTTTGTGTATCCCATTTTGAACATTATTTGTATGGTAGAAAATTTAAAATAGTCACTGATCATAAACCATTAATTTGGTTTCAAAATTCAAGCGACCCATGTTCACGCGTAACTAGATGGAAATTAAAATTATCTGAATACGATTTTCAAATAGTTTACAAAACATGTAAAACAAACGTACATGCTAATGCTTTATCAAGAAACCCAGTATTTCTTACAAAGAATGAAACCGTAAATCAGGCGAAACTTGTAAGGAAAATTCTCTCAGTTGAAAAATGCTTAATTCAGGAAGAAGAAATAGAAGAAAACGAAAAAGAAGATGATGAAGAAGAGGAAGATGATGAAAATGAAGAGGAAAATTCTGATAACGAGGGAACTGGAGGAAATATAAATTTATTGTGCTATAAAAAAATCGATTGCGATGCCTTTGAAGGCCACACTTCAAGTTTCACGCATATTCATGAAAATCCTTAAAGTCCCACGGCTTTCTCAAACTCTCTCATGTTAATTATTATAACTATTATAATCATGTCAACAAACATTCATGACTCCACAAATTTCAAGGAAAACATAAAGAAAATCAAGAATCTACAAACAGAAAATTTTCATACGAAATCAGTAAATCGAACTCACTCAGAGAAAAAAGCGAATCCAGAAAAACTCACTAAATCATGAAATTATTCCCGAAAATCTAAGAAATGAATTAAAGGAAGTAAGAAATAAAAAAAGTAATCATAAGTCAAGAAATGTAGCTCATGAATTTCATGTCCCAGAGAAAAGTAAACATGAAAAGCACCATTTAAATCAGGAAAATATAGTAAATCTACAAAATCCAGTAATCCCGAATTCTAGTAAAGAAATCCGAATCTCAGAGAAAAAAAAACGCGGAAGACCCAAGAAAATTCAAGTCCCAGAAAAAGGAATCAAGAAGAAACGAGGAAGGCCTCGAAAAGATCACAGCAAGTCTAATATTTTAAAAGACATTAAAAATCAAGAAATATTTGAAAATGAAGACTCTGATCCATAATTTTCAAAAGAAAATATACATGAATCCCTTCATAAAAATTTCAGTACCTCCGAAGAATCAAGTGAAGATGAATATCAGGATAATAATGAAGGAAACTCCCTCAATTATAAAATTAATAATAAATTTTCAAGCGATGACGAAGAAGAAATTTTTCCAGATGAAGAAGAAGTATTAATCCCTGAAAACCAAACTCAAATAAGCGATGACGAAAAGATTCCACCTTTAGAAAACTCTCGTATTGATCGGCACACGCCGAACGCGCAACAAGTAGACACAAGAGAGAAAGGTCAAGATTCAACAAACGTGGTAGAATGTAGGGATCAACTAAGAATGCGGAAAGATAACTGCGCTTATTTTGTATCTACAGTTGGAACCCCTAAAGATAATGGATCCCAAAGCTTAACGAAATGTAAGGAGTTGAGCGAATTTAAACACCTTTCTGTAGGTGAAGCAAAAGCAATAAAAAAAGGTAGTTTTTACCATATAGCATTACCAATTGAATCACCATCAAAAAGTTGTCTCTCCTATGTCCTAGATAATATTAGGAAATCAATATACTCCTTGAGAGATTTAGCAGAAAAACTTCAACTGAAATCAATAAGCATCGCAAAAACCTCCCAAATTGCGAAAATTTATTGGCAGGAAATTCTACTAATTCTAAAAAATACGTTCGCGTATTATTGGGTAAAAATAATGATCTGCAATGGATTTGTTCAATATGTCAATAATGAACAACGAAACTCTCTTTTTGAAGAAGCACACTCATCAGCACTAGCTGGACATAAAGGTGTTACAAAGACCTATAACCGTATACGCCAAAACCACTTTAAGGAAAACATAAAACTGGATATTCAAAAGTACATCCAAACACGTCTACAATGCCAAATGAAAAAAACTGGTAAGAGTGAAAACCAAAAATCCTATAATAATTACAGACAAACCAGGTGTCGCTTTCGAAAAAATTTGAATGAATATAGTTGGTCCATTACCAGTTACTAAAACAGGGAATAAATGTAAACTAGCCATTCAAGATAACCTTACTAAATACTCTTTAGCCATACCTCTTCCGAATGAACAAGCAAGTATAATTGCTGGTGCATTTTTACAAAAATTCATTTGCATTTTCGGAACACCAAAGGGTGTATTAACAGATCAAGGTAGAAATTTCCTGAGTAACCTTATGAAAAGTTTAGCGGAGCGTTTTTAAATTCGACAGTTTAGAACAACAGCTTTTCACCCACAATCTAATGGACCTCTAGAAACATCACATCATACTTTAGCGGAATATCTGAAGCAATTTGTCAATAAAAATAGTGAATGGGATGATTGGTTTGAGTTAGCCACATTCTCATATAAAACCAGTCTTCATGAAGGCACAAAATGTACCCCATACGAACTAGTTTTCGGTCGACCAGCAAGACAACCTTCTAGCGAACCACCCCTTCCACACGAAAGGTTGGAAACGTATGGTGATTATCTAATAAATTTAATTATCAAACTTTATGATATTCAATCAATTGCAAGGACAAACCTTATAAGTGCTAAAGAAAAATCTAAATCTTATTACGACGAAAAAATTAATCAAAAAAATTTCAAGGTCAGAGATAATGTATTTCTACTAAAAGGTGCAAAGCCCAACAAATTAGCGGATCAATGTACAGGACCCCATGAAGTTGTAGAAATCCTCAGTAAAGGAAATGTGAGGATTAAAATAAAAAAGTCCTCAAAGGTAGTTCATATAAATAGACTCAGGCTTTCGCATATTAAACCAGTATAATAAGTTTAACTACTTGAATAAAATAATATGTAAATAGATATTTTATATAATGCAACTTGACCGGGAACCCCCTGTTTCAGGAATAAGGACTGGCATCAAACATTTAATTTTATTTACGATGATACCCATGACACTAACCATCGTGAGATACGACTGCGGGTCGAATAGATCAAACGTAACTACTATATCTCTCCTGGAAGAAGGAGATAGTGAATCCACTCAACCTGAGGTAGATACATCTGAAACTTATATTCAGTTAGTACAGTTTAGTGGTACGACAACAACATCGGTAATTCAATGAAAAATCGTAATTAAACGATCAATTTACTATTGCGAAGCAGCCTCTCATATAGCAGCAGTAACAAATAGTGAAGCGGAATTCCTAAAAGAAATCTCACATGAAACATGCCAATCAATACACGCAGCAGGAGTATATGAAGCAAATGACAATTTAATCATTTCTGACATACCAATAAATGAAACAATTAACCGACTGGTAACATTCGCTGGAGAAATTCGAATAGATGGAACCTGTTATGGAACACAATATTCAGATTCTCTCGGTACATGGAATTACGTAGTAGTAACAGGTATAATCAAAATCAGACTTTACACTCAACAAGCAACTGTCGATCTCAAAACAGGTAAAATACGTTTAGAATCAGGCGAAACTTGCAAACTATCGAAAACCTCCTGTATTGATGAACATGGCGGATATGGCTATTGGAACCCTTTACCCAAAAATATTGGTCATTTTAATGAATATAAACTATTATACGAAGACCAAGCTACAGAACTACAAGACAATAGTAGAGTCGAAACATTATTCTCATTAACTACACAAGATATAACTTTTATTTTAGCAAAAAAGGGAAATTTTGGAATCTGGCAATATACAGTGACGATAACTGAACACCCCAAACTCTTTATATTTGAAACAAAACCTGGGAACACATTTCTTTACAATAATAATCCAAATATTAAAAATATGGACATGTTCACATACAATTATTCAAAATTTGTTTATGTATCATATTATATATATATTGTATTATATTATATATGTAATTCGTTCACAAACATTGAAACACAAGTAAAACAGCTTTATAGTGATCTTTTATATCACTATTGTACCTTAGAAAGAGAAATATTTAAAAACGCCTTGGCTTCAGCCACTCAAGCATCAGATGAATTTGCTTTTAATTTCATGAAAGGACCAGGATATATGTCAGTACTTGCAGGTGAAGTAGTTCATATTGCCAAATACGTACCAGTAGAAGTAAGACATAAAAGAGTTGCAGAATGCTATCTACAATTACCAGTACAAAAGGGAAAAGAACCTTTATTTCTCACTCCCCGAACTCACATCTTAACTACTACAGGTACCAAAACAACATGTAATCCTTTCGTACCTTCCATGTATCAAATAGAAGAACATTGGTATAAAATCTTACCAAATGCAGTAGAATCTATAGAACCAGAAATAATGCAACCATTAAAGGAACCTACTTGAAAATATCATAATCCAGCTTCCCTAGCAACTATTAGTATCTATTCTCAATCTGATTTAGATAAATTCCCTGATCACATTATTTTCCCTGCTGAAAAACCTATGGTACTTAATACTTTAGCTAGATAGGTCATGGGACAATTTACTGTAAGTCAAGGAATATCAATGAATAATTTAATGGTTGAAAAAACTCTGAATAAAATAGCAGAATAAGCTTGAGGCCGTTTTTGGACTGTATTCACAAATTTTGGAACGGCAAGCGCTGGCTTAATAGGATTATTAATAAGACCCCGAGCGTCCAAATCACTCTTTAACAGAGTACACAGACGAGAGTAAAAACTCAACAGGTAACATACATCAACATATATACCCTAAAACTCAACTTTCTGGAATCTTCACGTCACCTTATTACATTGTTCACGTTCAAAAATCCTTATGAAATTCTGGAAAATTCATCATGGGAAGCATATGCTACATAGCCCTCTTACACGACACTCTCTTAAAAAATTCTTATCCTCCCCCAACTTATAATTTAGACTCAGACACTACTATTCAAAACACAAAAGTCTATCTGCTAATGTTAACATCCGGGCATACTAAAGTAATTTGCACTGAGAAAGAAAAATTTTCTATTCAGGAAGATGCACCAAAAATATTTTTCACGGTCCTAGAACAAACAAACACCCCACTCACCACCTCTTACATGAATCTTCTAATTACACTGTTGCGTCTACAGAACATATGCAAACAAAATAATTTTGCACAACCTAAATACACATTTCTTCAGCTAAATGATACAGCCACAGAACCACTATATATAGCAATAACAAAAACAGCTTTTGTTAAAACAACAGGACTTTCAAATAATCCTGTAATTGCTCAAAATCAAGCCGCAACCAAAATGATCCATCTTCTTGCCCAAAGAGTACCGCTAGACAAAGGTCATGGCACCCATATCAGAAAAGTCAATATGCTACCCCCCAGACAGCAACAACCTCCCCAACTAACCTCGTTTCACTCCTAACCAATATAAACTCACCCAACATTGTACAAAACCAATTAGTAACTAAAATCCGAATTCAAAGAAAAGAGAAATGTCCAAGTTGCAATTTTTCTTTATGTGACATATGATGCTCCCCTCATGAAAAGTAAAGTTGAAACAAAATCGATAAAGTTCCCTCCTACAAGCTTATCCACCCCTAATTTAAGTGAAACAGTTTACTACTAACATAATTCCTATTTTGTTCTAGGTCAAGGACAAGAAGTAAAATGGCACCAACACTTCTGACAATCAGCATCTTAATTTTTTCCCCCCATGAACTCATTAACATTTCATGAAACTCACGAACAACCTTTTACAAATACTCAATTTTCCCAACTTCCTGGATTATACTATGAATACACTGCATCAGCAAGATTAGCATCACAAAATTGGAATATTTTTACATATTTTAATATCAAAGAAATCGGTTCAATCGATGAAGATTTTAAATTTCTATTTAACGAAATTCTCCCTTTTTGCAAAGAACCACCAAAGGCGAACTATTGCATTAGGGAACAACATAGTGTAAAAATGGAAACACAACAAAATCCATCACAGAATTCTATTCATCAAATTAATGAAATAATTAACAATTTTCTGGGAAACGTAACACATCTACCAGAGAAAGAATATATAGTTCATTTAAATTTCAGAAATATCATTTTTAATCATCTTGAAACAGGAGCACAACCTTATAATTCGATCCATAAAAACACTTACGTAATAAAAGCACATTTCGAAGATATAAATAAAAAATTTGATAAGTAAAATAAAACAATTATAACGTGGAACATATGGTCTCAATCTAATTCACCTGAAAGCCTGGATCATTACAGAATCCACGTATCAAAATGGTTAATTTCTTTACATGTATTCGCTAAGGAATACTTGCAAACTTTAAAATAAATATATTTAGTTATGAACTTTGCATTAAATAACGAATGGTCTCCAAGACTTACCCTTTCAGAAAACTACACTAACATATTTTTTAGAAATACAGTCAAACCAATCCACTACATATTTTCCACCTTACCTAAAACTAACAAGGAAGGTTACCCGAGTGTCCGCATCCGATTTGATTCGTTCTGAAGTATGTTTTAGAGCACTAAAAAATAAGGTACACGTATTTTTTTATACGTGCCAGAA
>JAABKJ010003941.1:0-25119 GCA_011634705.1 Andricus grossulariae
TGGTGGGGGTAGCGCTCGAGCGAGAAATCGGAGAAGCGGCATTGCTCGGGGCGGCACTGCTCGGAGCTTGGACTGTAGTATAAATTTCCGTGCTATTTTCTGAAATGAGCTGATAATTCCTTTTTACATTTTCCAAAACATAAGAACTAAAACTTCAAAACTGTCACTTTATTTGAAAAAATAAGTTTATTTATTAATTCTGTCACTCGAATAATGTTTTACAGAATCTAATAAATATTTCTTTGAAATAGTAGATCCTTAGTTCGAACCAAAACCATTTCTATTCTCGTCAACTGTCATTTCTTTGTAACCAGAAAATATTTATTAAAATTTACAGTACGATTCTTGAAACAAGAAATTAAATCATTCAATTAAAACCCCTTTTATTTTATCCGATGGACATTACTTTCAATTAAGATAATATTTCTTAGAATTGAAGTTATATTCGATCATATCAACTGACTGATTTTTAAATCCAAATCTCTAATTTCATCTAGTTAAAGACATCGTCCATTCGCTCCAATAATTGTAAGGATAAATAAATACAAATCTTTTCCAATAAAGAGATTATTATATATAATTTTGAGAGTACAAATACTGGAAATGTATCCGACAAAAATCTTTTTAAATTGAATAAAAAGAGTAAACGAGTGCTTAGGATGTCAACCAGAGCAACACTGACTCTGGCCCACCTCCCCTGAAGATATTAGGCTCCTGAAGATATCAGGTCCCTGATTGGTAGCCACGATCGCCAATGTTTAGTCTACGACTCTATGGCGACTATGGGACTCTATCGCTGCAAGTAGTCAGCATTGTCCAAATGTTTAGATGACGACTTCTACGTTCCCTGGCAACAGTCTGCCTCAGCTCAAGTCAGCTTCAGTGTGATTCCATAATAATTTTCACTTCATTCGGCCTCCCTGACCATATGGTCGTCCCCGATCTTATTTTAGACAGTTTGCCAATAGACTATAAGAAACAAATTAAATTAATTTTTTTCTTAATTAAAAAGGTACCAAGGTATAGGCACTACGATGCAACAGAGACCTTCAAGCGGAGTCAACAGGTCCACCAGAGTATCAATCGCATCTCAATGTTTATCTTCATAGGATATTGAATTGAGGATATGATAATAAGGAATCTGGTCACCAGCCTCGCCAGGTGTTCCAGTGAACTAAGGGCGTGACCAGTGACTACTTAGTTCCAAAATAACTTGACTTCGACTGCGGTTCTTTTTTAACCTGGTCACCAGCCTCGCCAGGGCTCCTAGCCAACTGAAAGTGTGACCAGTGACAACTCAGTCCAAGAATACCCTGACTCCGACTGCCCTTGGTCTCAGCCTCCGCCAAGAAACTCAGAATTTGTATGATCCTGACCAGAAATCATACCTGAGAACTCTAGACTTGGCCCAGATCAACAGCCTCGCCAAAGTTCCTTTTACGTACATCCCTGACCAAGGGATGTATGCCTCGCAACATTGACTCCGACTAAAATACTAGACATTTCGTCCAGTACAAACCAACTTACCAGTCTACCCCATGGCATTAAAAATGACTCACGGAGTTAGCTCGTCCATTGCCGCCCCCGTTGGCTGTCTCGAAGTCTTTTCCATATCCCCGAGATCATTGATCTCGAAGATCCTTTAACAGCACAACGCTGACCTTGAACGGGCCCTGGGTAGATACAATGCCTCTTCGGCCATCTGCACCCTACAGAAGTTTCAGTGGGGTATTCCGTGTGCTCCGGTTCGTAGTGCGTGTTCTTTCTAGCACTTTGAACCGTCTTCACATTCGTGTCTAAAGTCCGAGGTGTCTTCGGCGCGATCAAGAATCACAAAAACTCTTACCAAAGAAGATAAGGTGGACTCAAAACCTCGGGTTTTTTCAGCACAGGTTGTCCTGTGAAATACATAAAAAGGGAAACGAGAAATTACCAAATGAATAAAAAAAATTCTGGTTTTCATTTGAACATTAGTTAGTGAAGATAGTAGTGTACGCAAGTATTGACATATTTATAAACAAACTGTCTCATCTCAAATTAACCATTTTCTCATCTCTTTTCGAGACAAGATCATGACCTCGATCAAGACACATCTTAACGATATTTCGTTGAAAGATCCACCACTGTCACTTGAAAAAAATGTTCCCTCTTAGTCATGGTTTTTGGAATACTGCAATCTACAAACCGATTTTAGCTTTCCTGCAATGACTCAGTCAAAGTGTAATCTCCTAACTATTACATATACAGGAAATTTTCCTGCCCTATTTACATGAGCATTTGTACAATGAACAGCCTATATTTTGCTTGAATCACATGCTTTTACATAAATTTTACAATTGAATTTGCTGCCAAGGCATGTTGTTATTCACTGTAGAAACTAGAGATCTCTTTTTCTTACGGTATCATTTTTTGCGTGTCCTGTTTTTGGGTAGGATAACTTCATGCTGTTATTTTCAATGTAAAACATATGAATCTGGGTTCCCCCCAGTGGTCTCATTTTAGTACCACGTCTCGAAACTGTTTTCCTGAGTCTTATTTGAATGCCTCAAATTAGCCTTGAAATAACACTTTCTTTTTACAGTGATTTTGAGCAATTAGGATTCAATCTAATGAGGAAACGGGTCAGGTTTAGAAATCGTTTACATCACATTAAAAATTTTTAATAAACTATTGTCTGGAAGACGTCATCAAATATAAATAAGGTGTTCCTTATATAATTCCTGAAACCTATCATTTCATGATAACTATGCGTTAAACAACAAAGATAATTCCATCCTTGACCTTTTGACCATTTTTTTTTAATTGCAGTTTAACCATTGGAGATTGAAAACAAATCATCAAGTTCGAATTAAAATGTCTTTCACCAAAATTGTCGATTTCTTTTCGCAATTACAGTAAATTAATTTCACTTTATTCTTTTTTTTCGGGGTCATCCATAACAAATTTGATTATGTTTTTAATTATGCAATATTTTCAATTTTATAAACTTTTATAGCGAATTACAAGCACCTTCAAAATCACAAATGTAACTTATATTTCAGGTACTGTTAACTAAAAGTGCTTTTCATGCACTTGTAACTGAAAATTAATTGATGAAACTTCATCTATCAATTTTTTTTGTTTTGTTAAACAAGTATTTTTTTTATTTACTCTCATGAATAAAGTGTGTAGTTTTTTTATCATATTATAATTAACAGATATTAAAACTATACGTAAATTCTGCGGAATAATGCAGATGCTAAAAATGTTGACCCGAAAACGCGTAAAAGTATTGTCCGATCGTCTCAAAAAAAGAAAATTTTCAAAATGGAAAAATTAATTTTTTGAAGATGTAGAATTGTAGAGAATAAGGAAATGAAACTTTTTCCTACTAGATTTTTGTTGTCAAGCGTTTTTTTGTAATAATAAAAACGAAATATTGAAAAAAAATTCTCTTTGAATTAATTAAGTTTTAAAACTTAAATCGTCCTAACTCGGCTCAATATTATTGAAATGAGTTCAAATTTGCAGGACATATTCAAAATACTCTAGCGATGCCTGAGAAATCATCAAAAAGTTAACAAAAATTTATTTTTAAATGATTTCGAAAATCTCATATCGATTAGTTGAAAATTTACTGAGATATTCAGATTTGGAAAAAGTGCACGACGTCTGCCCGCGCTATTAGCCAATGCGTCGCGAGGACTGCTCTGTCAGACATCGTTCTCAAAGCGGGCAGACGTCGAGCACTTTTTCCAAATCTGAATATCTCAGTAAATTGTCATCGTATCGAAATGAGATTCCACAGAAAACTTCATCCAATATTGCTAAACAAAACACTCACAGGAAGTTGTTCGAATGTCGAAGTTACCTAGATACTTTTTACCGGCGAAACTAAGAAAATACAATTATCATTTGACCTCATTTTGCAATAATGATAACTAAACAATAAACGATTGTTAACTTCTTTATGATTTCATAGGCATCGCCACAATATTTTGAATATATCCTAAAAAAATGAACTCATTTCAATAATATTTGGCCGAGTTAGAACGATTTAAGTTTTAAAACTTAATTAAATCAGGGAGCAACTTGCTTTAATATTTCATTTTTATAATAAAAAATAAACTTTTGATGACAGAAATTCTAATAAAAAAAGTTTCATTTACTTATTCTGTTCAATATTACATTTTCAAAAAATTGATTTTTCGATTTTGAAAATTTTATTTTTTTGAGACGATCGGACAATCCTTTTACGCGTTTTCGAGCGTCGGGCTAGTTATTGTACCCGGCGGCTCAATTTTATAATTCCAATCATAATTCACCTAGAAGTCAAAAACGTTATCAAAGGAAAATCCAAGTTGAAATAGACAGTTTTTTTACACTGCAATTAATTATTAGAGTGATAGCTAAAACAAGCATACTCTAGACTGTAATGAATTGACAATTTTGTATGTGATTGACCTAATCTTCACAACTTATTCAAAATCAAGAGATTATGTTGCAAAACTTCTGCTAATACATCTGTCTTGCTTGAAACATGACGTATATGTGAAGTTGTTCCCAAAAGGACAAACTAACAAATGAAAATTTCACGTTCGAAATATAAGTTATAGTGAGTTCTGTAGTTCTCTAAATTAATTAAGAATTGTGCTACCAATAAATGATTCATTACTAATTATCAGTCAGAAAATAACATACAGTAATCACGTTGTAAATATTGATTGTCCATTATTAAATCAAATTTGTAGATTGAATTATAAGAAATTGTTACTAAAACATTTTACCATGCAATGTCGTAAATTGAGAACCCTCTTCTAATTTTAAATTGACTACTTCTGGAACAGATGATGTCTCTGTTTCGCCGAAGGTTAGTCATTCGGATCTCTCTTTCTTTTTCCTATTTCTCTCTCAGCATTGATTATGCCAACTCGTGTCTAATGTCAGGCGCAATAAAAAGGACTAATTATTCTTCTGGAATTTCCAATTCGAATTCCAATTTTTCTTTTTTGTCTGAATTTAGTGAAGCAGTATGTCCGAAGATTACCACCAGGTGATTTCTTACAGGCCTGTTACCTTGTATCATAGACTTGTTACCTGAAAGAACATTTCCCAGCAATTTTCCCAGAAACTTGTTTCCTCACGGGAATTGTCTCATTATTGTTACCAAAACTCAAAAACCTTCTAAGGTAATAAGTTAACAAACAGTTACACCAAAGATTAGGATTTCCTCCTAATTTACAACAAAAAAAATACAGTTTCAGCTTATATAATTCCAATCATACTCAAAAGTACAAGCATTGATTTTTTCCAGGATATTATCCAGGATATCTAGTCTGACGCTGACAAATTCGTCATCCCTTAATTTAACCCCGGTAGAAATTTCTCAGTTAAGAAATGACTGCTATTTGGCCACCTTGAACTCGAACTGACGATTCTGGTCAAAACGTCAGCAAGTCGTGCAATATCGGTATCGTTGCTCCTCAGACTCCTTTGTCTAGGTGTACGCCGATATCAGCCGATCCATGTGTAAAAAACTATAACCGTTTCGTGACAGACTCCTAGACCTAGACCGTCTTCTTCTTCGAGAGCTATGGTCCCTTTGTCTGCATCTATACGGCTCATCACGCGAATCCCTTGACGAACGCGATCGGCTAGATCGTGGTCGATGTCTAGATCGATCACCCTCTCCACTGTCACTTTTTTCACAGTTCACGCACTTCACACAAAATTAATTGTATATATTTCAATAATTTTCCATTGTCACTATACACTGCTCTCCGTCACGGTAAAATCGTGTGTGGGCTATCCGACTTCTGATCTTTAAGGATAAATGAATCCAGATCTTTTCTAATAAAAAGATTATATTATATAATTGTGACAGTACAAATACTGAAAATATATCAGACAAAAATCTATTTAAATTGAATGAAAAGAGTAAGCGACTGCCTAGGACGACAAACAGAGCCAAACTGCCTCTGTTTCACCTCCCCTGAAGATATTAGACCCATGATTGGTCCCACGATCGCCAATTTTTAGTCTACGACTCTATGGCGTCTATGGGACTCTATCGCTGCAAGTCGCCAGCATTATCCAAATGCTTAGATGACGACTTCTACGATCCCTCTAAACAGTCTGCCTCAGCTTAAGTTAGCTTCAGCGTGATTCCATAATAATTTTGGCTTCATAATATTTCATAGGCTAAAGTAATTATTTATTTGCTTCAATAATTTCCTATTTCTCATACAATTAAACGATTTCTTTGGATTGAAGAAATACATGATTCGACGTATTTAGTACGAGAATTTCTTTGAATCAAAGAAATCTTTTTTCAATGTAGTTTAACTGTCAAGTTGTTATTCCCGACGTAACATTACACACATGGATAGACTCAATAGCTTTTCTTGCTCAATGTATAAGAATAATTGATGATGATGAAAATCAATCAAAAATTTTTAGACAAAAGCAAAGGTCACAGTAATGATGCAAAATGGTTAAAAGAAAACAATAAAGTTTACTTGAAGTTTACTATTTGACAGTTAGTTAAATTAACACATTTGTGTGTTGAACTATGTTTTAAAATCAGGTAGATTTTAGAAAACATTCTTATTGAACTGAATCAAAAGTTGTTTGGTTAGTTCAACTAGTTTAGCCTAGTAATCCTAGTTAAATACTAATGAGTCAGAGCCGGTTTTTTTTTAGTATTTGATCACTACGGAGGATAAACTTAATCATTCTAGAGAGAAAACTTGACAAAATGTTGAACTTAACTAAATCAGAGGTGCAAGAGTCACTAAACCAAAGAGGACGGTTGATGCGCGCTCGTATGTAGAGGTCAGCAAGGTGTAATGCAATGTAACGTACTGCAGTTTAATATACTGTAGTATCTAGTTTAGTCAACTGTTCTACTACAACCTCTTCTATAGGTACACAGTACAAGAGGAGATATGCGGGAAGGTCGAGCATTATGCCGCAGGTCGAGTGACATTGAATTATGCTCTGGGGAAGGGAGAAAGCAGGCACTTCCGGCTGTAATATAGTTTGCGCACAATGCTAGTACAGTGGAGGCGAGGAGCTCCAGCTTAAGGTAGAGACGTCGTTAACCTTTGACCGAAGATCAAAGTGCCGTCTAAATGGTCCACGAGCTCTTAACGACCTCATAACGTGACAAATGAGGTCGAAGCCCCTCTTTTTTTTAGATGGCAAATGTCTATCCTATATTCTCGGTGTATGCTTAATGATTAACCTATAACTTCCTTCACCTTTCTCCTTGCTTGTGGAGGTGATTTATAAACAATGCATTCGACTCTAAGGTTGCTTCAGGCGTAATATATACTATTGAAAAGATAGTTGAATTTTAAAGTAGGATGGTAACATTTTTCTGGTATGATTAGACACTTTTGAACAAAGATAACTACTTTCTCCTTTTTTAAATAGTAGTAAAGGCAAGAGGCGTCGAAGCACACATGACGTTTCGATTCCTCATAGATTGAAAAAATTGGTGTGTTTCATATTCAGCTGTGTTCAGATATCAAGATGTACCTTAAAATTTATTGTTCATAATCCTCAGCAGCTACTTTTTTTTAGTGATTTCCCTATTTTTTCTAAATTCTCCAAATTAGTGGTTATCACTTAAGGGCGTCTAATGTTTTGGGTTTTCAATTTTTTTATCTTACATGATTTCTGCACACTAAATCCTAGATCACGGATACGAACATTTCCTAAAAATTGTGGACTTAAATATAAAAAGAAAAGTTTTACTTGTGCGATTTAATTTATATAATTTATAAATTCGCAATCGTAAGGATTCGAACCCTGGAAGACAGCTGACTCATCAGCTTCTAAGCATAAACCGAGAGTTGTCATATGTTTTATCGTACGTCTGTTAAGTTAGCAAAACCACTTTATCATATTAAGTTTTTTATTATTGCATAATTAAGTGCTACTTTCGTGCTAATTTTGTACCGCATTAAAAAAATGTTGTGTTTCTTCATTTTTTGAAAATAGTGTGGTCGCGCTGGCAGTCTTAACGTTAAATTATGACCACACATGAAATAATGTAAAAGTCTCCTTGTTCAACATTGCATAATTAGGTGCTAATTTTGTGCTAATTTTTTACCATATTCAAAAATGTTCTGCTTTTTAATTTGTTGAAGAAAAAACATGTCGTTTCCTTTGACCTAGCGTTAGGCTGGTATAACCAAACATGAAATAATGCCAAATTCTCATTTTTCAACATTGCATAATTTAGTGCTAATTTTGTGGTTATTCTGTACCACATTCAAACATTTTTTGCTCCTCAATTTTTTGAAAATTCGCGTGGTTTCCTTTGGCCGAACCTTAAGCTGGCATGACTACATATGAAATAATGCAAAATTCTTATTTTTTGATATTCCATAATTTAGTACTAATTTTATGCCAATTCTTTTCTAATTTCGCACCACATTCAAAAATGTGGTCTTTTTCAATGTTGTGAGAAAAATGTGTGGTTTCCGTTGGCCGAACGTTAAGCTGGCATGCCACACATGAAATAATGCAAAATTCTAATTTTTCAATATTGCATAATTTACTACTAATTTTTTGCTAATTTTGTACCACATTAAAAAAATGTGCGCTTTTCAATTTTTTGAAAAAAATGTATGGCCTATGGTACGTCGTTTGACATTCGTTCTGCGCTAATTACTAGTAATCAAATACAAAATATTTATGAGATCAACAAACTTTATAAAATCTAATTTGAAGATATACTGGGACCTGGCATTAGTTACCCCGGATTTACTAATTTCTAGAACTAATTTCTAGAAAGTGGTGAGAGAGGAGCCCCTATAAGTCTTTCTTATAGGGTCCCAAAAACACCCCATAAACAACAATTTATTATTGCTTTCAGCTATTTTCTGTTAGAATGGAGATAAAAAGTCGCGGTTTTTTAAAAAAATTTCCACTTTTTGTCCAATTTTCAATTAGAGAGAGGTTCATCAATGTTAACAAACCTAATTGTTCAAACAATTTATTATGATTGCTAATGATATTATCTCCGAATAAGGCTAGAAATTCCGTTTTTTTCTAAAATGTTTAACTTTTTGTTCACTTTTTACCTGGAGTGAGTTAATTATTAAATTTTTCATGGTAAAAATAATTGTTCAAACAAATTATTATTGTCTATAGCTATCTTCTTCTATATTAATACTGGATAGTTGCGGTTTTTTTTCTGAATATTTTAACTTTTGTCCATTTCTCAATACGAATGAAGTGATAATTAATTAATGTTAAGAAAAATAATTGTTTCAACAATTTATTATTGAGAAACATGTTTCTAACAATCTCTTCCTTTTTTGTGAATATATTTTACTGGAGGTTGGGGAGGGGGCTGACATCAAAATATGTTCAATCCCAAATTTTTCTTTTACGTGTTACAATAAACTTCTTGTTGTAATTTAAAAAAAAAAACTTTTACGAGTCATTTACACAACTAGTTCTCCCTCCTACACCTAATTATTCCATTCTTCGTTTTTGTCTCTTGCGTAAAGTATGATAGCTTTTTTGTTTGAATTAATTTTTTCAAAAATTGGGAAAAGAGCAAAAATAATTCACTTAAAAGAGTAAAATACTAGTGAAAAAATGATTCTTATTGAGGTTCACTTATTTTGTGTTCATAACTAAAAAGTCAAAGCAAAACTAAAGATTGCAGAAAAAGCAACATTCTAGCATTACTACTTGGATCCTTTGAAAATTATAATTATGTAGCTACCGGGTATATTTTAATGTCTATAAATCAATTTCACTATTAATCTAACTATTCCACATAACACTAAAATAAAATTTATAACACTTCTATGTCACCCGAATCGCACTTGCATGTGCTCATTGAAGAATCACTATCGATAGCTACGTCCACATTATTATTGAACTGAATAAAGAATTGAAGATTATTACCAGTTCGTCATTATCCAGCAATCTTTGCTCGATAACTACTTTTGACAACGATTAAAAAAAAAGTATTTTGTTAACTTTTTGAATATTCTGAAATTGCAGCATCTTATGGGAAAAACAGGTTTTTACGAATGTGCCAGTTTATATGTCTGTCTGCCTGTCCGTATGTATGTATGTCTGTCTGTAAGCACGATACTTTTGAAAGAATTATTCTATTAGATTGGCCTTTGATAAACTCTTTTAGTGTCAGAAACTGAAGGTAAAGTTCGTTAGCCAGCTATTTTGGATGAAAATTAAAAAAGATAGAGCATTTTCAAAATTTTTGAGACCATTCTTTTCAAGATTTGAAAATTCTATGCACGGCTATTTGTATTACATGGAAATTCGAACAATTTATCCGCACGCCGTTTTTGATTGAAAGAAAATTATCAGAGTTATAGTATTTTAAAAATGAAAAAAAAAAACAAGGAAATGTAAATTTTCAGCAAAAAACGCACGATAGAAAAAGGGTCAAGAGAAGAAATACGTTGATTTTCAAAAGCTTTACAAGATTATTATATTAACTTTTTGAATTTTCTTAAAAAATCGAAATTTCAAATTTTGATTGCACAAAAAATAATGAAAAATCAAAAATTGCATTTTGCGGTCAAACGATTCAAGATGCGAAAAAAGATGAAAAGACAAATATTGTGCATCGTTTTTTGATAGGTTACGCAGTTTTGGTTCTAATTGAGAAAAAAAACATGAAAAAAAATGGCATTTTTGGAAAAAACAATGCGTATTTTTTGTTCAAATCTTCAAAAAATCACATTGAAAACAAACCAAATTAATTTTTTATCACACCGCCATCATAATTTCGATTTAAGGTATAATTATTATTATTATTTCAATTATAAAATCAGGACGACAAAAATACATTTGTTCCAATATAAATGCATATTAGGAATTGTAATGCAGTCCAAACTCCGAGCATTGCCGCTTCCGGGTATGTAAAACATGAAAATCGAACATTAGCTATGGTATGTTCGATTCTTAGAAAAATGTAAACAAAGCGTCAAAATGACAAATATTTCACCTCACTTTTAACGTAACCTATGAAATATTGTGCATTGCATTAATAATTAATTACTGTGTCGTATTGCTTGTTTTCTCTTGAACAAAGAGAAACTCAAATATCGAATTGTCAATCATAACCTCAATTTGATGTCACTCGTGTAATAATACTGCGAGCATTTTTCTCATAGAAACGTATATTAAATGAGCTGCAATCAGACATCTAATATCTTTTGAACACGTTTTTATCATTTTTCATGGTTTTCTTTAGGTTTTAAAGTTCACATTTTATATCGAACATTCATCCAGAACATCTTTATCCAATGTATAGAATTCCTGAAAATAAAACAAGAATTGACTTGAGTGTTGAACGTTAAATGGAATTTTGAATTTTATTTTGATCTAATTTGAGAGCCTTATAGTAGATTTGGCCGTTTCGTTCCCAGCGATCCTCGGAGCGTTAGCTATGAAATGCATCGATCGCGACCGACGTTAAAGTGGGGCTAGCGCTCGAGCGTGTAATCGGGGAAGCGGCAATGCTTGGGGCGACAATGCTCGGAGTTTGGACTAATATAAATTTATTGAAATGATACATTTTTTAGTGTGGCTAAGAATAAAAATTAATACGAAATAAAGTACAAATATTAGAGTAATCATAGAAGATAAAATTTATACTTTATTTTGCAATATCTGAATAAACAGTGCCAGATCGAGGTACATAAATAAATATATAATATCCATTTGATATAACAGATTTGAACCTAATGTAGAAAAGTTCACACTTTGGACTTTGTATACGTGATGAGAATGTGTTCGTTAAAGCCGAAGGAGCTTTAATAAAAGAGAATTCCCAATCACCCAATGGCAGCTGTCGATGCCTTCGAACTTTAATTTTTAAAATTCTGTGCACAAATGTGGATGAAGTACAAAGACCGAGCACGCAGCTCGAGGCAAATATATTATCGAGCGCGAAGCGCCAGATCAAATAGACGCGCAACCCAGGCGAGTTAAAACTCGCAAGCAAAGCTACTATATTATATATATTATAATATATATTCTGTACTACGCCGAAATATGTTATTTTTTAAAGAAGGTTAGGTGATAAGTATTTCGAATTTTTTCTTGAAGCCTCTATAATAGAGTGGGTCGAAAGTAAATACTTATGGAATTCGAAATCTCTACAACGCTGAAAAGTAGCGTATTGAGATCCTAAAGAAGTATAATTAATTTTTAATAGATCGACATGCAGCTTAGTTACCCGCGCTCAAAAAAAAGGTTTGACAGATTTCTTGTTGGCAGAATTTTTGAATTTTATTGAGTTTCAATTTTTTTTACATACCTGGAGGTCAAAAAAGTCTTCTAAATTTTTTTCGGATTTTAATCCACAATTTTCTGAGAGATAATTCCTATTCAATTGACCATTGTTTTCAGAAATTTGTTTCAATACGTTTGCGAATAGGAGGAGAATTATTTGAGGTATATGAAGACTTTTTAGTGACAAGAATTCATTAGACAAAAAATCCCCAAGTCCCAGAAATCAAAATTGGCAATACACCGAACGTTGAAAATTTTGATTTTGGTATTTTATGAATTTATCTTCATAACTTGTAGTTTCAACATTTTTTTTAGCATGTGTGCGTTTTTTAAACATACATATAAACTAGAAAAAAATACACAAGACCCAGGAATCAAAATTGGCAATACAGCGAATTTTGTAAAATTTTGATTTTGGTATTTTATGAACTTATTTTTATAACTTGTTGTTTAAACGTTTTTCCGAGCATTTTTGGGTCTTCTGAAAATAGAAATACACTAGAAAAAATCTCTAACACCCAGGAATCAAAATTGACAATAGAGGGAATTTTTTAAATTTTGATATTGGTATTTTATGAACTTATATTTATAACTTGTAGTGTAAACATTTTTCTGAGCATGTGTGGGTTTTTTAAACATAGAAATACACTAAAAAAAATCGATAAGACCGAGGAATCAAAATTGGAATGACAGCAGATTTTCTTTTTTCGGAATTTTGTGTCTAACAGAATAAATTTTTTTTATTTGTGAGTTTAACATTTTTCAAGCTTGTATGGAGCTACTAAGCTTAAAAATACATTAGAAAAAAATCGGCGAGACCCAAAAATGAAAATGGGAAACAGAACATTTTTAAAATGCTGAAATGGAGTTTCTTTAAAAAAAATACTTTCTAGTATATTTCTAGGCTTGAAAATTCCACACAAGTTCGAAAAATATTAAACTTATAAATAAAAAAATTAACTCTGTTACATACAAAATTTCGAAATAAGAAAATTGGCTGTCATTCCAATTTCCATCCCTGGGTCTTGTAGCTTTTGTTGAAACTACAAGTTATGAAGATAAATTCATAAAATACCAAAATCAAAATTTTAAACGTTCGGTGTATTGCCAATTTTGATTCCTGGGTCTTGGGGATTTTTTTTTCTAATGAATTTTTGTCAGTAAAAAGTTTTCATACACCTCAAATAATTCTCCTCCTATTTTCAAACGTGTTGAACAAAATTTCCGAAAACAATGGTGAATTAAATAGGAATTATCTCTCAGAAAATTGTAGATTAAAATCCGAAAAAAATTGATAAGACTTTATTGACCTACAGGTATGTAAAAAAATTAAAACTCAATAACATTTACCAACTCTGCGAACAAGAAATCTTTCATACCTCTTTTTTCGAGCGCGGGTAACTAAGCTGTATGTCGATCGATTCCAAATTAATTATACTTTTTTATTACCCCAATATGCTACTTATCTGCGTTGTAGCGATTCCAAATTCCAAAAGTATTTATTTTCAACCCACCCTATTATCTTTTGACACTTATATTTTATACCAATTTTTTCAGATTTTGCTTTTTATAAGGATGACTCGACCTCAAAATTGGTGTACTCGCATACAAACTGACAAGAAAACTCATTTATATTTACAGAATTCTGTTGGGAAAATATTGAAAAGAATGAAAAATATTTTCTGGTAACCCTACCTTTTTAATTTCTTAATAAAGGAATTTAAAATACCTCAAAAATCGGAAAAATACGTATCGCATATTTTCCTCTAAAAACAACACACTTCGTCCTAAATGTGTAATTTTTGTGCGAGAGTACTACTTGAGGGTACATTTTCTAGATTTTCACCTACTATTTAGTTATTAGATGAAAAATTTAAATGTCTCAATTTTGTTTGTGGGTAGATTTTCAGTGTTGGGTTTGATTTTGAAAAGCTATTTTTAATCTGTTTGGAGAGCCCAAAATCAAACCAAAACTTTGTCGTACTTAATTTTGTATCAAGTGCATAATTTATTCTTAGGGAGCTTCCATAAAGGATGTCACAGTTTTTTGGCGAATTTTCGACCCCCTCTCCCCCCATTGTCACATTTTGTCAATGGGGTTCAATGTAGTCTGTCATAGACTGTCACAATTCGGCTCCCCCCCCATCCCTTAAACTGTGACATCCTTTATGGAAGCTCCCTTGAGGGTAGTTTCTCAGTGGCAGGAGTTGGTTTTCGAAAATTCTTGTTGATGTAATTTAAGAGCATTAATTGTATAATTGAACGAACTTACCTCTAAGTGAAGTTCTATTGTAATTGTATAAGCGCTTCCTCCGAATAGATCAACACGTGCTCCCCCAATTCTGGGTCAGACTCACCACAATTTGAAAGCTAAAAACAAGAAAACGAGGCACGCGCGTCGCTGACGCCCTGTCATAAGTGGTATATTGCCGTATTAATTAGGTGTCTAATGCAATTAGACGATGGGAATATAAGGATATGATGAGTTTGATCTATTCGGAGGAGGTGCTCATACAATTACAATCGAAAAAGTAAATATAGAGTTAATACAGAAAAAAGGAAATATTTAATAACAGAACAACGCTTCTGACGAACCTAAGCACATAAAAAAGATATGTCAATCAAACTAGCCAACCAAGATGGAAGTAGCAAAACTTAATCTATCTTGTACAATAGGCCACTTGTGAAACATTGCAAAGTTTTGAGAACTTTTAGTTCATCCTGCAGTTTTCCTAATGACAGCTAGGTCTACCTGAAGCCTGTGAGCTACTGATGTGGCAGCATGACGCGTGCTATAAGCGGAGAACACTGTCCTATCAATACCTCATTTCGTTAATGTCATCTTAACCCATCGACTTAACGTCAGCGCACAAACTGCTTTATTGGGCTTCATAAAGGATATAAATAAATTTTTGATTGACTTTCATCACATACTTGACTTGAGTTAATAAGACTCTAGTATCGATGTAGCACAGAGTTTTTTAACCTTGCAATAAGGTAAAATTAGGATCGGTTGAGCTTGATTTTTTCCCGATGTTTTAACCGGCGCAGGGATCCAAATCTCAATACAGGATTTAGTTATTCTAACGTTGTCAACATTTGTAAGTGCAAAAGTCTGTATCATATGACCAGTCACTAGAGCTAGAATAGTTATAAGCTTCATCAATAAATCTTAAAAAATCAATTCTTTGTTTTCAATTTTCGAAGGAAAGCAGTCGAGAACAACTTTAGGGTCCACGTATATTCATATGTTGGCCTCGCTGGCCTCAGACTAGAAATACCCTTACAAAACCTTTCAATTCTTGTGTCGTTGGTGGCTTTAGAGTTCGTTATTAAAGAAAGTGCAGATCTAGTACAGTTGATGATACTATACGAAGATCTCTTCTCGCATTCCTCAGTGATAAAATTAAAAATCTCCGGAACTCCTGATTGAAAGGATCTGAAGAATTTTTCGTAGCAAAGTTCCACCATTTTTGTAAGGCAACGTTGTCCATTTTTATTGATGACTCCCGAGGAGGAGCATATATTTCCAAAGAAGACTCTGGAATTCCTTGAAGTCTCAGTGCTTGACGGATAACCTGCCGACCACCAGTGTAGGTTTCCTCCAGAGCGGATGAGGTTCTTTATTTGAAAATGTTAAAAGATCTTTATCAGGCTCAAAATAAATTGGTTCCTGCTTAAGCATTGACTAGAAAACAGGGTTCCAAGGTTGGGCAGGCCAATCTGGAACCCCAACAAGGCCCTAAGCTCTTTCTGATTTTATTTTATTTAGAACTTTTAGAATTATAGCGGAGGGTGGAAAGGCATGAAAGAAGAAATTTCTTTAAGACAAAGTAAAAGCGTCAACTGCTACTGAGTGATGATCTTTCTTCCAGGAAACGTAATATTCGCACTTTCATATATTCCATTTTTGGCTCAAGTCTTCCTGATTCAATGTTTGCCTCAATATTTTCCTTAGAGCTAATATAGGAAGCGCATATATATAATTGGCGTGCCTCGCACCATTCTCCAATCTCTTTCGCTATATTAATAAGATGAACATACTGTGTACCTCCCATTCTACTGATATAACAAATGGCTGTCGTATTATCTATTCTCAAAAGAATTTTACCTGATTTTGAATGCTTAGCAGAACAGTTGAGATCAAAGAATGCGGCTTGAGGTTCTAAAATGTTAATATTTAGAACCTGTTCATACTTTGTCCAAAAGCCTTGAGATCTTTGAGAACTACAAGCAACTCTGCAACCAGTTAGAGAAGCATCTGAGAAAATCTCGATGGTGAATCCTGCCTCCTCCATGGACCTATAACTTGTTAAAATATGGCTCTTCCACCACAACAAATCCTTCGGGTTTATATTAAATCTCATGTGCGCGTCATAATTATCATTATTTTCTGCTAAAGCTTTGATTTTCTTTCGCTCGAAATCTTTGGTATAAAGCCAACTATAGGATAGAGCAGGACAACAGGCTATTAAAGAACCGATAAATTGGGCAAATTCTCTAATCTTGCATTGCGAAGTTTTTCGAATTTTCTCCACTTGATTGAGAACGGCAAGTCTTTCGAATTCAGGAAGCTCTAAAACCATTCGTGACGAATTAAACTTCAAGCCTAAACATTTACGGACGTTACTTGGAACCGTCTGACTCGTCTCCTCGTTAATAACAAAACCAATTTTCTGTAATAATTTTTTGGTCGATATTAAATTTTTTGAACAATCAGAGTGTGTATTACCAATTTTTAAAAAATCGTCCAGATAATTGACGAACAAGAAAACCGATTTTCTGAGAAGAGAGACTGCAGGCCAGAAAAGCTTCGTGAAAACATAAGGAGCTGTACAAAGACCAAAGGGTACGCACGTGAAATCATAAGTTATACAGCCGAACTCAAATCACAGGCATTTCTTACGCTTTCGTCAACCCAAATAAATTGGAAAGCATCCTTTAGGTCTGAGGTTACCACAAAACAGTCCCTACTTATTAATTTGATTGCTGTCTTATGGTCCTCAATTTTGAAATTTTTAGGAAAATGCTAGATAGAAATTGACTCTTTACAGACTTGCATTCGCGTATGACGCCACTTTTTGTAAGTTGAGAAATTTGATAAAACATTTAGTGCCCTTGACAAAATGCCCTCATCTAACAGCAACATTACTTACTGAGCCAAATCCTTCCTCCTGAAATCCTTCCTGCGTGATGAGCTCCATTGAGATGGTTTCGGCTAATATCGTCGATTTCTTTGGTATTATTGGCGAGGAGTGAATTGCTTCTTCTACCTGCCCCTCACCGTCGAATTTCTCGCTTGTTGATAAGGCAGGCTCTTCAAGTTTTTTGAATTGTTTTTAGGCGCACCCTTCTTATGATTGAACGCATTCGACGTTTGTCCTACGGCTTGGGCTGATTTGACGTTTTCAACAAGGACCTTTCCAAATAATAATTCTTCCGGAATGGTTGAACTCAACGACTCTTTGAGAGGTGGTTCATTAAGAGTAAGAATTAGGCTTCTTCTAATTTGAGGGTTTTTGCGTTGAAGATCAATAAGAATCCGATAAGAATCGCTTAAGGATTTTAAGAGAGCAGTGTCTTTCGCATTGTTCCGGGCAAAAATCGTAGAAATGGCCTTACAGGTTGCGGCTATATAAGCCGTCAACTTTGCTTGGGTATGGACAATTCTCTCATCTCTCTTGAAAGACGATTCTGGAAGCTTGCACGAATCAAAAACTGTATTTGATTTGAGAGGATCAAGGTTTATGCAGTTACTAGAAGGCGGGTGCTTCTTCAACAAGAGAGAAAGTACTTCCGCCGGTAAACCTAACTTGAGGATTTCGTTCGAACGAACTGTAAAGTCATCGTTCACAAGCGGAGCTAAGACTTTATTTTCTGCGATATGTTTGCCCATTACCTCAACAAAATTCGCAGTTTAAAAGTTGCCAATTGGATCAGCAACATTTTTATTTTCTGGCCCTGGTGTTGGAGGCGTTGCCGATTTCTTCTCTGCAGCATTCATATCTTGATGAATCTCACTGTCGGCAGAGACGGGATTTACTCCTGCTGTGTCATTAGAAGACGGCGAATGGAGGTACTCAACTTCCGAAGCTCATAATTCAGAATGACGACCTATACAATATCAACACAATGAAAAAACATCGAAGTTGGGTATTGACATATGGATCGTAAAATTAGGTCTTATATGGCTATGGTCAAGATTAATAATAACTAGAAGATTCAGATTCCAAACTGGAATAGCGTTTTCGATACTTGAACTTCATGGATTTTTTCCTTTGACGACTGTCCTCTTTCTCTTCTAGTGTTAATATACGTTTGAAGATCCTCCTGTGCTTTCTTGGATCGGCCAGCTCATCCTCCGATGACGATGAAGTTGATGGCGAAGAACTGCGCCGTCTCTTTTTTACTTTTTCCCATTTTATCACTTCAAACTCACAAAATAACACAGAAGGAAGTAGATTGTCTGACACAAAAAAAGGAATGAGTAGACTCACATCTGACAGGGCGTCAGAGACGCGCGCGCCCCATTTTTTTATTTTTTAGCTTTCAAATGGGGGTAAGTCTGGCCTAGAATTGGGGGACTACGGGTTTATCTAGAAGAGGAGGCGCGACATACAATTTAGCACCAAGTTATACTATATTGATAAATGCAATTTTTGCAGTATGTCATGTGTTTTACGGTGTGAACGTGCCAACTTAACTTTCGGCCAGAGGAAACCACACTTTTTTTCCAAAGAATTAAAAAGCACAAAATTCTCGAATGTCGTAACGAATTAGCCCAAAATTAGCACTAAATAAGGCAATGTTGAAAAATGAGAATTTTTCAATATTTCATGTGTGGAAATGGCAGCATAACGTTAAGCCACTGAGACTACACGTTTTTTTTTCAAAAAATAAAAAAGCACAAATTTTGTAATGCGTTCGAAAATTATCAAAAGATTATGCAATATTAAAAAAATCAATATGAGGGAGCGGTTATGCTAGCTTAACAGACTTTTTTATTGTATAACTTGTAGCTATTCACCAGATAAACTAAAACCACATATATACAACTGAAGTGCAATGCTAACTAAAGAAGGTTCCAAAAGTGAAGGCCCCTCACTTTTTTTTATTTCAACTCGCACCAAAAAAATCTCTGAAATATCTATTGGAAAGAATCTGAAAGCTTCAAATCTTCCGAATGCAGCGATAGGTTCACTTTTGTCCTACAAAATTTTTTTCAATAGTTAGAGGGCAAAACGTCTCAAAAAACACGGGTTTTCGGCCTCCTTTTTCAAGGGTCGACTTTGACCTGCCCCTATTTCTGAATGCAATGCATTTTTCAAAATGCTGAAATATGCAATCGTTTACTTTTTACGGTGATTCATTTACAAAAACTTTATCTTGCGAAAAAAGAAAATAGGAAGCCCTTTAATGGCTCCAAATGTGCAGTTTTGTCCTGCGATTGCAGTGCAATAATTAAATTGACAATAAAATCATTGTTACTGAAGAGATATCTTTTTGTATATTTCTGACTTCAATCAGTGTAGGCGTGTGACAAGCACAGCGTGACACGTGGCAACAAAAAAGGACCGTTTCTATGATAATAGTAATTCCAGAAGCAAACCAAATGGCCGAAACAGATGTGATTGAATAAAGCAGGGCCGTCTCAACGTCTTCAAGATGCATTTGCGGATTCAAAAGAACATTCTATTGGATCTATAACTTAATTCGTGCGGTTTGCTGAGAGATGGCGTAACTTGATTTATTATTTCATCGTTCCATTATTCCGTACATGCGTTGGAAAGCTACTTTCATTGTGCGTCTGTTTTAGTATATGTCATTCATTTGAAGCGTAAACAACAATAATTCTTTTTTACTCAAATATGTCGAACTTTGTGCCTGGAAAAGCGTTTGGTGGGGGGGGGGGATTTCTCCTTCATTACTTTAATATGAAGAAAAGTGCTGCCGAAAGTCATCGTATTTTGGTGGAAGTTTAGCTGAGCGAACGTGCCAAAAGTGGCTTGCGCGATTTAAAAGTGGTGATTTTGGCTTGGAAGACGAAGAACGTCCTGGGTAGCCAAAAAAGTTTTAAGATTAAGATCTCCAAGCATTACTCGATGAAGATTGTTGCCAAACACAAGAAGAGCTTGCAGAATCTTAGGGAGTCACTCAAGCAGCCATTTCAAAACGTTTAAAAGCAGCTACTACCATTGTTCATGTTTGTCTTAAATAGATGTTCAAATTTACTACAACATACTACATACCCTGGATAATACAAAGTTCTTCTCACAAGTAGTACGATTATCAGGTGGACTAAACAATGTGCTGATCCTCAGTGACTTTATAGGTGCATGGTTCATTGCTTCTGGCAAGAATTTATGGACCATCGTCATTTATTTTGTTATGACGTTGAAAAGGAAGCTCAAGTCTATCAATAGGAATCTGAAGTTAATTTTTCAATTTTTGAGTAGTGTCCTAATATTATTAAGTCACGATCTCGTCTGTTCGTGTGCATTCCCATTTGCCTGGATGCAAAACGTAAAAAACTGATTTAATCTCTTTGAAGTCTAAGTTCATGTACCATGTACATTGTACAGCGATGTCAAAATTACGAAGGCGAATTTTGAAATAGGTCTGAGCTAGTTTTAAGACTAAATGCGTTTCATGTAAAAAAAACTCAGAGTCCTGAGAGTTTTATTGATAGCATGTGAGATTTGCTCTTCATAAGATAAGGAGTAATGCATATGTAAAGGTCCGCGAAGAAAGGGACCTAATGCGGTTAAAATAAATCTTCAGTTTGGAAAGTGAGGCCCTCTCATGGACTTCCTATATTAGACTGCCTCTTCAATCGGTACTATCAAAAACAATTGAGCCGTTCGCTAGAAAACCCAGCTAAATCTACTGAGGTTTTAGAATAAAATTGTGAAAGAAACTTTTCAAAATACGTTTTCACATACCAGAATACATGCTCAAGACATTTAACGTTTACAATACAATAATGCACTGTTGGATAATGAAATAGATCCATGAAATCGAATGTTTAAACTACATAACCATTTTAAGAAATATTAATGTTTAGATCGACTTAGGTCGTTTTTCCACAGATTGCCTTATTTTTCTGTAATTTCAGATATGGCCACAAGTTTTGCATCATTATTTATAAATATTTCTTTTCATATCACCTTTCACAAACGTCTTTCACTTGGAAATATTTCTTGTACTTTCCTGAAATCCTAGATTCCATCTGCACCCCAGACCTAAGTTTATTATTCAAAATCATGTGTAAATTCAGCGATGCGAAGAAGCTATCGCCCGACGTAAACATTCCAGGGAGCCGGGACGGCGTGGCGCAGCATACAGTGAGGAACATTTTCATCCTTTTTGAACGAAAATCGTCGGACAGTACAATTTGAAACGAATTTTTGTGTTTTTTTTCCAAGACATTACCGTAACTGTTCTAGGTATAACAAATGACTGCGGGTATTTCACTCCAATTAAACCAAAAAAATTTATTTAACAACAAAGTTTAAACTTCATTTACCTAACGTTTCAGTGGTAAAATTTCTTTCAAGACTTTCAAATTCATTTAAGAAGGCTGTAAATCAATTAAGTAACAATTAAAAATTATGTTTAGTAGATTAGAGTAAGAATTTTTTTTATGTACAAACTAATGAACAAAAGTAATTTTTTCATGATTTTCAATGATGAGCTATATTAAATCTATAGTTTTTGTATTAAATATTACAGATAATAATGTGCTCTTATATATAGTTGATAGAAGCTGCTTTTGACCAATTATTTTAACAATTTTTATAAACAAATTCACATTTTGACCAGGCTTGACTAGGAACGCGAAACACAGGACGAAATTCAATTATGCATGCTCAAAAATGAATAAATTGCTCAAAAATTCAACAAAATAGTTGGTGGAATGTTATAGATGATGAAAGCGAGTGACTCAGGAAAAATCACATTATTCGACTTGGGTGGTTTTTCTAGAGGATGGCTCAATTATGGTTTGGTGATTTATACTCGTTATAATATCAAAGGTAAGGTCTTTTTAATAGTTAGAAAGAAAAAACGATGTATGCAAGTTTTAAGGTTACATATGGGCTTAATAGTTTGTTTATAATATTAATAACATGATTAAATAGAAAACAACGTTTTCCACCCATAAAAAAACAATAGTGCACGGAGAAACTATTGGTTGTAAAATTTGGCATTTTAATATTGATCTTTACAAGTGTTTGATGGCAATCTAGGATATAGCCGAGAAAATACTATTAATGCCACAGCAAAAAGAAGAAATCCTTTTTCCATATCAATTATAAATATACTCCAAATTTAGGAATTGCCATTTAGAGTTAAAAAGATTAATATTTTTGATAGCAGATTAAAGTTAGGAAAAACTGATAGTCACACATTGAATAATAAAACCGTAGTTGCAATAAGTAGCAGTTTAAATAGAATAAGTTGCAAAATAGGTGAGAAAAATTACGATTTTCAATGGGAAGGTATGATGAGAGGACAGCTGATTTGGGTCCCCGATCAGTTTCGTCACGGTGAATTAGTCGGGGGCTGGCCAGGTGACCCGACTTCTCCCAGTCGGGATCTAGTCGGGTACTACCCATGTGGAAATACACCACTAGCGCAGTACCACTATTGCTATACTCTCAAGATATAACAAAAAAGGTATTTAAAAAATAAGTAATAACGGATTGCGAATATTTTGTCTATAGATATTACTGGCCCTGCTTGGGAAGAATACATATATGACATTTTTAAACATTATATTACAAATAAAAGTTCTAACGCTACGGGGGAAGGTTTGGAACCTACATCTACACCGGAATCTGTCGCGTAACAGTCGATAGTCATAACCATTAATCTATAACTACAGAATTGAAAGTCAATGAAAAAACCATCCTCATAAGCCACAGCTCAAAAAAGTTATATCAACTATTTTTTAACTCTTTTTTCTCATTAATTTTTTTATTATTTGAAAAATAATTTTTTCATCAGATAATCAGCACAGTTAAATATTTGTTTATGAGTTTTATTTATATTAATTATATTGCATGTTGAATCTTGTTACGTATATTGTTAATTGAAAATAATGTAAAGATGAAGACAATTATTGAGCGTGTTTTCCTGGATTGTGCTTTAAAGGTAAGAGATAGGTAAAAAATGTAATAGAATTTTCTGTACAGCATAAGAAAATCTCAAATTATCTATAGGTAAACCATTTGTGACAATCACTTTGCGATATCCTAATTTGTTTATTAGTGGTATTTTCGTGACGATTGTTTATGAAGAATATGATTTTCTAATTCTTATACAAAATTTATAAATCTATAAGTTACGGAAAAATTAATTGAGCAATTCGATTTTACGGAAACAATTACATAGAGTCATAATTTATTCAGTAGTATTAATAAAGAATTACATCAAATTCGATACCCGATTCGTCATTTATTTATATGTATACTACATGAAAAATTGGAAAGGGAAAAAATTATACAACACATGTACAGTGTACGCCATGTACCTTTTTTCATAGAATCGAAGGGCGTGATCAATTTTTTTTATTACTTGCAGATTCAAGCAAATTCTTTTTAAAAATTGCGGGTAAATTAAAAAATCAGATTATTTTTCATGAAACATCAGCTTCTGTTCAAATACTCTCATCCCAGTATCCATGTATCTTTCTATGTCTATTGGTCTGCCATAATCAATTGAATAACTGTATATAACTTCTGATACAACAAACTGATACACTACAGTATTTGTTTAGATCAATTGTTTATAACAATAGAATAAAATTATTGGAATAAGGATCATTTGAAATATTTTCAAGCAAATTAAGTCTCTTACACTTTTGACCTATCCCTTATCCGTGTGTAATAATCAAGGCGAGCGCGATAAAAAATTAGTTTAATTTACAATTTATTGGTTATTAATAATATACGCAATGGCCTGAAAGAATGCAGGACTTCAGTATTTCATTAGAACATCCACTCAAACGTTTTGAGCAAAGAAAATTTCGGGATATATTTTGTTTAAGTATAAATCCTATCCTGACTGGAATACTTATATGAAAGTAGAAATGAGCAATTCCATGTCAAATCATCTGGAGAATTTCAGCTAATCTTAGTAATTTTTATGAAAATTTTAGAATCCGTTCTTTAAGGTGTTGATAGAAAAATACTTAATTAATTTTTAGATAATCAAAAAAAACTTAGGGGATATTCAAAATTGAAAATTGTTGGGTCCTTTTTTTCTTAAACCTTCATAACTTTGGTGATTTGAATGATATTAAGGTCTATATTTTCAATTATTCGCAATAGAACACATTTCTGAACAAATATTTTTGGAACAGAAAAATCTCAAAAATATTATATTATATTTTAAATAATAATTTTATAATAATAATAAATAATAATAATAATAATTGAATAATAAAAAAGTTACAATTTTTGTCGTGAAATGCAATTCTTCAACAACAAAAAACCTTTTCATGAATCTTTTGAGTGTGAGAAAGAGTTTAAAGACACTCATAATACTTATAAATTACTTTAGGATATTTGAAAGTATACATCTGAATTTTGGTAAGTAAAGAGGTTCAGTAGTCATGGAGTTATGGACGATCAAAAAGTGAACAGGGTGAGATTGACCCTGAGTGTAGGAGATGTTTGAAAAAATAGGTGTGTACTCGAAGGATTGAACTGAATTTTTGAAGAAAAGAAAAAACACTTTTTATTTTCTTGATTTTTTTACATAGATACGAGGGCTGTTTGATAAGTCAGTGACTTTTCGACTAAAAGATTTTTTTCGGCAAATGAGCGTTTTACTTCTCAA
>JAABKJ010003942.1:0-25116 GCA_011634705.1 Andricus grossulariae
AACTAATTCAAATTTCAAACAAGTAGTTGAATTTTCAACTAAAAAGATGAAGTTTTAATCAAATGGTTAAATTTTCAACCAACAAGATGAATTTCCCATCGAGAAGATTATTTTCTACAAAAAGAAACACGAATTTTCAACTAAATTAATTAATTTTTAACAAAAATGTTGAATTTTAAAGCCAAAAGGACGAATTATCTACAAAACTCTCAACCAAAAAGATGAATTTTTCAGCAAGAAGCTTATTTACTACAAAAAACACGATTTTTAAACTAAATTCATCAATTTCTAACAAAAAAGTTGCATTTTAAAGCCAAAAAGACGAATTATCTTCAAAACGATTGAATTTAAAACCGAAAATATGTTTTTTGAACAAAAAAGTTAATTTGTTACCAGACAGTTAAATTTTCATGAAAAATAGTTTAATTTCTAACCATATAGTTAAATTTAAACCAAAGTATTAATTTTTAACAAAAAAGTTGATTTTCAACTGAATAGATTAATTTTCTAGCAAATTGTTTAATCCTCAAACAAACCAGATTAATTTAGACCCAAACAGTTAAATTTTTAACTAAAAAGGATGAATTTTCCACCAAGAAGATTAATTTTTGACCAAAAAAGAAGAATTTTAAACTAAAAACATTAATTTTCAACTAAAAAATATCAATTTTCAATAAAAATATAAATCTTTTAACCGAAATGGCATAGTTACATTTTTCGACAAAAAAATAAATTTCTAACCAAAAAAAAGTATTTTTAACAAAATGGTTACATTTTCAATCAAAGATATGATTTTTCTAATAAAACGATGAATATTTAAGAAAAATGAAATTTTAACAAAAGATTTCAACCCAAATTATGATTTTTTAACCCGGAAGATTAATTTTCAAAAAACGGAATAGTTAAATCTTCAACCTAGGAGTTGAATCTTGAAAAAATATTAATTTTTAACAACCTAGTTTAACTTTCAATTAAGTAGTTGAATTTTCAACTAAAAAAGATGGATTTTTATCCAAATAGTTAAATTTTTAACTGAAAAGATGAATTTTCCAGCAAAAAGTGAAAAAAATTATTTCTTAACACACAAAATTAATTTTCTACAAAAAAATTAAATTTTCTATAAACCTAGTTTATTTTTTAACAAAAAAGTTAATATTCAATTGAATAGATTGATTTTCTAGCAAATTATTGAAGCATCAACCAAACCAGACTAATTTAGACTCAAGCTGTTGAATTCTTAATAAAAAAGGAAGAATTTTCAACTAAGCAGATTAATTTTCGATAAAAAGAGGCGAATTTTTCATAAGATACATGCATTTTCAATATTAGTTACATTTCCAACAATATAGATCAATCTTCATCTAAAATGATGAATGTTAAAAAAAATTTCATCAAAATGGAATAGTTAAATTTTCAACCGAGGCATAGAATCTACAACAACAAAAATTAATTTTCAACAGAGTATTTTAACTCTCAACCCAGTAGCTCAATTTCGGACCAAAAAATATGAAATCTTACAAAATAGATGAATTTTCAACAAAATAATAAAATTTTCAACCAAATACCAGAATTTTCAAGCAAATGAGACGAATTCCAAATCAAAAAATTTAATAGTAGGCTTTTCAACCAAAAGTAGTTATATTTTCTTGTTGGGTTTTATTAATTTAATTTTCATTTAAGCGAAAAAAGGAGCAAAAGGGGCGAAAGGGTGTGTTTCTTAAAAATAGAGAAAAAATAATAAATCTTTACTAAAATTTATCATCAGGCCTTAAATATAATTTAGCTTGAACGTATTTATTAAATTTATCTAAAAAATCGTTTAAAATCCGTAGAAATATTCAAAATCTCTTTAAATCTTTGGAGACGATAGGAATCCCTTAAAATAACCATTCATTCAATTGATTTTCCAAAAGTTCACTAGAAATCCCTTAAAATCTTTGGAAATCCTATACAATTCTTTAAAATCCCTTAACATCTGTGAAAAATGTAAAAATCCTGTAAAATCCCTCGAAATATTTAGAAATTTTGTTTAATTCGTGGAAATATTGGTAATCTTTTGAAATCCGATGAAATATTTGAAAATTAATTTCAATGTTTAGAAATCCCATAAAATCCGTTTAAAAGCCTTTTGAAATCTCAAAAAATCCGTGAAATTTTTATAAAATCTGAAGAAGTCGCTTAAAATTCATGGAACTGCCCTGAAATTAATATTAAATTAAACTTAATCATTAAATTTCTCTGAAAAAACGTATAACTTTTTCGAAATCCCTTGACATTTTTTTAATCTCTTGGAATTCTTTGGAATTCCTTGAAATCCGCGGAAAAGTTTGGAAATCTTAAACATTCTCTAAACTCCCTCGAAATGTTTTGAAATTTTTTGGTATCCCTGAAAATATTTTTAAATCTCTTGAAAACCGATGACATATTTTTAAATTAGTTGAAATAATTATAAAATCCTTAAAATCACTTTAAAATCCTTAAAATCACTTTAAAAGCCTTAAAATCCGTGGAAGTCCCTCGAAATTGGTTGAAATCCTTTGGAATCCCTTAAAACCTCCTGATATGTTTGTAAATCTGAGTTAAATAAATTAATAAATCATTCGTTTGTACTTTCTCTATTTTTCGCATAAACTCTTTCAATATTTTAACATTCTTCATTTCTATACTTATTTTCGTATAATGCGTTCAGTAACGTTGCCATAAAGGCGTAAGTAGAAAATACCGCGATATGGCCAGACATCGCCAAGTAGTTTTTGCAAAAAAATTATTTCTAGAAAACTTGGATAAAATTTTAAATTATGAAACTAACTTACACAAGAAAAAATGTATGATTATGGGTATATTTTATTATAATAAAAGGTTTTGAAAATATGAAAGGTAATAGGTTCAATCGAGTGATTCTATTTATTTTGGATATCGTATGAATTTGCAATTATTAGGTACAAATACAACGACAAAATAAATAAAAATCATTTTCTTCGAAGGAAATAATAATAGGTAAAAATTTTTCGAACTCTACCGTTACGGAATTTTTTGTATGACTGAGCCTTTTTTGAGACCATTAAGGGCTAACGTTACGGAAAATTTCGTAATGCTAATAAGTGCCAAAATTACTTAATAAGCAAATTTATTTTCTGCGGGACGTCAAATTTTGAATAAAATACCTCTTTTTTTTACGACGCACTAGTACTTTCTGAATAAAAATAAAGATAAGGTATGAAATTATTCTTAAATGACGCATTTTTCAAATTTGTAGAACTTTTCAAAATCAGAGGCTCAACCGACGAAGGGACTAAAAAAAGTTATTGTAACTTTGTACACATTTTTTCCTAGTTATTTATTTTCCATACAATGAACTTTTTTTCTGTAATATACTTACGCCCTAAGAATAGTGCCACTAAATCAATGTCATGAAAACCATAGATGCCATAACAATGAAGAGTTTATGAGTTATGTAATTGTTTTTTTTAAATACATTTTTCTCAAAAACTATGAAAGGTTGTTTTTACTCGGAAGATATCATCAAACGCTACATATGCGTGAAATTCAATTGCTTTGATTTTACTAAGAAAACAATTAATTTAAAAACATATTCTTGAAAAATATTTTTATCTTTTTTTACTTACGGGACATTATTTCTTAAAGGTACCCATTTAAAAAATCAAAGTTTTTCGATCTAAGTCCAACTTCGGCTGAGGGAAAAGTTTTGACCTTTGAATTGATCATGGGCATTTTTTGAAAGATAAATATTTGATCTTCAAAAATAAAAGTCAATTGGAATTTTTTGCAAGAAAGAAATCTTTTCACACTTTTTTATCTCAAAAGAAAGCTTATATTTTTTCCTATATGGCAATCAAAAAAAGATTTTCCAGTATGGTTTTGATGAATGTTTTTAAGCCCTTTCTATTGATTTTTTGAAGAAATAAATAGCTGACTTTCAAAAATAAAGTTCAAAATTAAATTTAACTATTTTTCATAGAAGGACGCTGTTTTAAATTTTGTTTGGGCTAAAAATAAAGCTTTGGTTTTTTTCTTTAGGAACCTATAAAAACATTAAATTTAATTTTACTTTTTTAATCTCAACGTACATAAAGAAAAAAACACCAAAATATCTTTCTAGCTTGATTTTTTCAAGTACTAAAAAACCTATCGTAACTGTATTGGACGAAATTTTTTTCATAATTAGAAGAGTTGAAAATCACCGAAATATATTTAAGCTATCACGATCATTTGAGTCAATTTAGAGAAAATTAGATTGGTTGATTTTTCCAAATTTCTTATAATTTTTGTAAAAAAGTTTGGTTGAAATTGATACCTGGTGTTAATTAATCCTATAATTGTAGTAACTTAACACCCTATTATGGACAATAATAATAATAATAATAAAATCCGACCGGAGGTGGGTCAACCATGATTATCGCCTTTATCAAGAAAAAGGTCTGACTGCTTCCTCATTAAAATTCCATATCAACCATATGAGTCCATTTGCTTCTAATTATATGGAAATTTAAATAAAAAATCTTGATAATGAATTGACTTTTGAATCTACGGAACACTGATGAAAGGAAAATCTATTTTTGATGCACATTTTTTCACGGAAATTCTTCTATTGAAAATCTTAATATTCAGCAAGAAGATCTCATAAACCCAGATTATAAATGATAAAATAAATAAACGAAGATAAAAGAAAAATTATATCAATAGGTTTGATACTTAGTAATGAGGATTATGAACAATACGTAAAAGATTTTAATAAAAATGGAACAGGCTGCAGCTATCGTTAGATGAGAACAAAAAATTATTGTAGAAGTTTGCGGTTGACTCTTAATCAATCTATTTAGATTATTAAATTTTTCAAGAAGGAAAAATAATAATCCGAAAAATCACACATTTATAAGAATTGCCAATTTCGAAACATCCTTTAAGCAGTATTAAAAAAATACATAGAAGATATCTTTAGATAAATTGAGGTAAGCATTTATACTACTATCACTGAGAAAAAAAATCTTGAATCGAAGAAAATTTAGTTGATTTAAAGAAATGATCGTACTGAATACGTCCTGTAAAACATTTATTTCATACAAATAAATGATTTTATCTAAACTAACATTATGAAATTATTGTTGCAAATTAATATTTATTTCAGTTAGTGAAATATTTACTAAGCGAAGGAGCGCTGATATTTGTTGAAAGAAATAAGAGATTTGTGCTTGAAAATTTGGTAATAGTCAAATGTGATTTTAAATGAAGAAAATATTTGCTTCAAACAAATTTGAGTAACATACCTGAATACATGAATTCCAGATAATTCATGTATAGCCATGTATAGTAACATACCTGGATCATCATCATCTTTTTATTATTACTATGGTGAAAACTTGTGGCTAATTTATGTCATAGATAATTAAGTTTTATTGTTTTATAAACTTACCATCAAAGAAAATATTTATTCATAATTACCGATTTCTTTTGCATGAACTAAATAAACGTTGCATTCAACGGATTTCATCAAAATTTCATTCAAACAAATGCTGTTTGCACAGAAATAAATGTTCAATTGAAACAAATATGCCAAAATCTTAAATTTAAAAATACTTATTGCAGCGAAATGCAAATTTATTTATTTGAAGAAAAAAAATGTATTTCCTTTGTTCAAACACATATTTGTTCGAGTTAAATAATTGCAGATCATTTATTCGAACGGCGTTTCCTTCCAATGAAACAGATAAATATTTAAATTAAAATAATATTTTTGAATGTATATAATTATTTAATTGCAATATTCGTGTTAATTATTAGCATCGGATAAATATTTTTTCAATTTGATGAATAATTATTTGTCTGGAAAAAATATTTCTTTCACTCAAAGAAACCTAAATTATTTGAGCCACACATGGATGAATTTTTTAATTTAAATACGTATTAACGATTGTATTTATCACTTTAAACAATAGGTTTCATTGAAATGAGGAAATATTTCTCATAAATCATTTCTTTGACTCAATAATTTTTACATTTATTTCAAAGAAATATGTCTTTGTATTAAAGAAGCATCACCAAAGAAAACGCATTTCCTTGGATCCAGTAATTTGTTTCAGTATAGGGACCAACATGTTTTGAAGTCAATTTAGACTTCCTGTGAATGTTAGAATCCCACCAAAACACATTTTGATTTCTTTTCGCATAATTTCCATGTTTTCAAACATTCCATATGAAAGATTTGAAATGGTGATAGAAAGAATATATAGGATTTGATTAAAATCCATACCAAGATTCTTTTAAAAAAACAATTGCTTAAAATCTATAAAATATGTTTTACATTCAATTTATTTTTAATTTATTGATAATTTTTATAAACAAAAATTTGAAACTCCAACAGGCTCTAGTTTGCCTCGTGTTATAGCAGAGATCGTTATGGAGAATTTAGAAAAGGAAGACTTTGACTTAATTGACTTCAATTTGGATTTTGATACAAGATATGTTGACGAGCCTGCACTGCATGTAAAACTGTACATACTAGCAATGTTGATACTCTCCAAAATGAATGAACTGATTAAATTATTCATTCAATAAAAAATATTTATTTTGTATTATTATTATATATTATTATTATTTATTTTCATATATTACTAAGATTACTCCGGATTGCAAAGGATTACTCTGGATTACATCAATTACTCCCCCTAAACTTGACTCACGCGAAATTACAACCAAAAAGGATTAATTTTTAACAAACTTTTGGAATTTTTACCAAAACAGATGCATTTATAACCAATTAGTTGAATTTTCGACTTAAAAAGATAATTTTTCAACCATACAGTTGAATAGTTAAATTTTCTGTTAAAAAATTAAAAGTCAGCAGAACAAAATTTCAAGGAAATAGTAAAATTTTCAACCAAAGATGAATTTTCAACTGAAATGATGAATCTTCACATAAAATAGTTAAATTTTCAGTTAAAAAATAAATTGTCAACCAAGAAACAACAATTATTCAACTAAATAGTTGAAGTTTCAACCAGAGATGAATTTTCAACTGAAATGAAGCTTTAGCCAAACGAGATGAATTCTCAAACAAAAATGTAATCGTCAATATTTCAACAAAAGGAAACTTTTTAACAAAATGTTTTAATTTTCATCCAAAAACATGAATGTTTAACTCGAAACAATCATTTTCTACTGGGAAAGACAAATTAAATGATATATGAATTTTCAAACCAATAGTTATATTTTCAACTAAAAAAGATACAATTTGAAAAAAATGGAATAGTTACATTTTCAATGCAAAAAATTAATTTTTTCTACAAACAAAAAATGTCAACAAATTAGTTAACTCTTCAACCCAGAGAAGAATTTTCAACTAAAATAATTCGTCTACAATCTAAGAATGAATTTTTAACAAAGTACTTCAAATTTCAACCAAGTAGTTGAATGTTCAAGCAAGAAGATTCATTTTCTACTGATGAAGAGACATTTTTGACAAAATCCATGAATTTTTAACCAGATAGTTGAATTTTCAACTAAAACGGAGAGATTTTCAGCCAAATCGACGAATTTTTAACTATAAAGATCAATTTTCAAGAAAAATTGGAATAGGTTTATTTTCAATTGAAAAATTAATTAAGAAAAACACGATTTTTAAAGAAAACAGTTCATTTTTGAAACAAAGTGGTGAATTTTCAATTAAAATTATACACCTTCCAACAAAAATTACAACAAAGTAGTTCATCCTTCAAACAATTAGTTAAATTTGCAACCAAAAGGATTAATTTCCCACTAAGAAAGGCAGGCTTTTTACAAAATAATTAATTTTCAACAAAATAGTTAAATTTTTAACTTAAAAAGATAAATTTACAAACAAAAATGGAATGGTTACATTTTCAGTTGAAACAATTAACTATAAAAAAAAATTTTCAATCACAAAGATTGATTTTCTACGAAAAAGAAGAATTTTTAGCAAAATACATTTTTTACAAACAAAACATACAAAACATACAAATTTCAAACAAAAATGGAATGATTTAAATTTCTATTTAAAAAATTAATTTTTAATAACAAAAAAAATCAACACTATAGTTAAATTGGTAACCAAAGAAATGAATTCTCTACCAAAATAGTTTAATTTTCATACCAAAAATAGGAATTTTCAGAAAAAAAAAAAGATTTTTTTTTTAATGACTTTATAACAAAATTGTTAAATTTCGTACAAGGTAGATTAATTTTCCATCAAGTAGTTGAATTTTGAACCAAAAACATGAATTTTCAACAAAGAAAATGGATTTTTGACCGAAAAAGAGAAACTTTCAACAAAATACATGAATTTTTAACTAAAGTGATCAATTTTCAACCAAAAATGGAATACTTAAATTATTAGTTAACAAAATTTATTTTGATAAAAAAAAACTATGCGAATTACTCCGAATTACATGCATGACTCTGGATTACAAGTTAATTAATTGGATTACTTAAATTATTTCGAATTAGATGAATTACAAGTGGATTACACTGGATTATAGGTGGATTACTCTCAGTAACACGTGAATTTATCTGGATTACCTCGGATTGCAAATGAGTTATCACGGATTAAAATTCCATTATTCTAGATTAGAACAGGATACCTTGGATACTAGTGGATTACTCCGTCTCAGACGGATTACCCAGATTATCAGTTCATGGATAAATTTATTCTTTGTCATCTATAATATTGTCTTGTATGTCTACGTCCAAATGAAAAGGGTCCAGATTGTCGCATTTATTTTAGGAGTTATAGGCGTTTTTGTGAGTCAATGTTGAAATTGTTAATTTTTGTTAATAGGAAATCATACTTCAATTCGTGATCTATCTGATTATATTATATATGTCCCAGAAGTAACCGAAAATGGACAAATTTTGAAGAAAAAATAAAATACGTGTGCTTATGGAACTCGCCAACTTTTAATGCGTTTTTCTGGAAAGGCGGTTTTTCGAAGTTCTAACTTCAAAAGTGTACACGTATATGCAAATCAGTTTTCACCTAAGAATAGAAAATTTGACCGAACAACTTTTTATGAATAATTCTCTATTTTTTTATTTTCAGATAGTATGTGAATTTTAATTCATATAAGGCTAAATTGTTCATACTGGTTGTTTTTGTATAATCCATGATGCGAAAGTCTAAATTGACTTCGAAAAATGTTGGTCCCTAGCAGTATCCTTTTCCTCTCTCTTTGGTTGTTATACATTTGTCTCTAATGATCCGAAAAGGAGGTAGTTGGAAATCTAATTTTAATTTGCGAACTTTTTTGTGTTCTGATTTTGATACATAAAATGATTCATAAGAAAGTAGATTTCATTTCGATCTCAAAGGAATTGTACAAGTGTTTCTACTTTCTCCAGGACAATGACGGATCTTATCCACTCAAAGAAATGTACTTAGAAGAAAAAATAAATCTAATACTCTTTCTACGTACTTGAATCTAGTCAAAGAAACCATTTAATATGGAACAAACGGCGTTTGTTTCGATTCACGAGATCTTGGGTCTTCGATAAGAGGTCCCTGTCCCAAAAGTCGTATGCTGTGGTCACGATTACATATAACTATATATAGTGATAGAGCATCTTGCCTCGGGCAAAGATGGGCCGTCGACCTTCTTCTCTAAGTTGAAGGTTTGCTTACCGCATTATCCCTACGCACGAGTGAACAAAGGATTCACGAAAAATAAAACACCACCACATCGAAAAGATGCCGGTGGCCCTTCTCTAAAATTGCCCTTCCGCGTTCCGTTCCTTGAAAAAAGCCGAAACTAAACTCGTTAATTGTGTTCTCATCCTGACTCAGGTATTTTTTTTCTTTTCATTTTAAAAACTGTAGGTTTATTCGTATATATTTAAAATTCAAAATTTTACTTATTTATTTGGTAATCTGATGCAATAAAATAAGGTTTTCACTACCATAAAAGATAAAATTAACGCTGCAAAGAAATATGGGTATATTTCCTATCATGATGGATTTATTTGTGCTCACTTTATGGGTGCATTGCTTCCTCGCATACCTTAAACAAATTTGCTTCTTTGTAGAGGGAGGTTTATTTTTAATAAGCAAAAAAAATCAACACTTATTTCCTCAAGTTGATCTTTTTATCTTATTATATACCGAAAATCTTATTTCCAGATAATCAGAGAGACCATCAGTAGCTCTATCAATGTGTCTTGTTACAACGAACCTCTTTTTAATTAAGAACAGTCTTATATTTCAAATAATAAGGGGGTTTTACTCCTATAAAGTGAAATTTGTTTAAATTTTATCAATCGCTATTGATAGATTACGAAATACCTTCCACGGTTACTCAATAGATCATTTTAAGCGACGCGAAAACGTGAACAATTATATCAAATTCAGTACTATTATATTCTCAATCTCAAAAAAAAACTTTCCTTATATGAACAAAGTAAATAATTTAGTTTAAAAATTAATAGAACGGTATTGGTAAGTCACGGAAGGTCACAAAAGTTTCTTTAACAGGTCAATAGATGCGTCTCGAAGACGCTAGCAAATACATCATATGTATAGTACTGTTGTATTATCAATATTAAAGAAGTTTTCCTCGCATAAGCCAGAGCAATGATATATTTTGAAAAATTATAAACAGGTCATATGTCATATCAATAGGATCACAAGAGGCCATAAATGATTGTTCCATAGGTCAGTCGACGTGTCTAGAAAACGCAAACAAATACATCATATACAGTCCTATTGTATTCCCAATATTAAACAAGTTTTTCTTATGTAAGAAGAGTAACAATATATGTTGGAAAATTATAAATAAGTCCTATTTCATATGAACAGGATCATATCAGGTCATGAAAGGTTGTTCAATAGGTCAATCGAAGCGTCTCGAAAATGCGAAAAAATACATCATATACAGTCCTGTTGCATTCCCATTATTAAAAAAGTTTGCGTCATACAAACAAGACAAACAATATATTTTGAAAAATTATAAATACGTACAGCAAGATTATAAGAGGTCATGAAAGGTTGTTTAATAAGTCAATCGATGAGTTTTGAAGACGCAAACACATACATCATATATAGCACTGTTTTATTCTCAATATTAAAAAAGTTTTCCTTACATGAACAACATAAAAAATATACTTTTTTTAAATTTATAAATCGGTATTGTTAGGTCATAAAAGGTAATGGAAGGTTCGTTAAAAGGTCATCCGACGCGTCTCACAGACGCGAGCAAAAATACCAGATACCAGATATACCAGATATATAATACCAGATAGGATTCCTAATATCAACAAACTTTTTCTCATATAAACAGAATAAAAAATTTTTTTTGCAACTTCATAAATCGGTACTGGTAGGTCATAAAAGGCGTCAAAATATATCGATCGAGACGTCTCAAAGACGCGAATAAATACACTACATATAATACTGTTGTATTTCGAAGATCAAGAAAGTTTTTCACATATAAACAAGGTAAACTTTGTTTTAAAATCGAACATCTGCTACAAAATTAAGTATTATATAAGCTATGGATTAAGCTGCATAGGATTATTCTTATGAGAATTCATATAGCTTTGGACTAAATAATGTACAACACACACAGAAATTATCTACACGACTATTTTTTGAGCTGCTGCTAAAGTGCCCTCGTTTCAAAGGTAACTCTTTATAGCATTTTGCTAAATTATTGTTTGAGATGTTTTTAAGATTTTTTCTCTAGATTCTATCCCAGGGTCGAACTTGGTACAATAAAGTCGTACAATTTAAAATAATGAGTGTCATCACCAAATGATTTAAAAATATTCAAAAAAATAATATTTCTATAAATATTACCAAGATTTTCTAAAACATGATAAGTAATTAAAAAAAAAGGTTTGTCAGTATTTACACATTTTCGAAATGTTGTGACTTATTTGCACCAAGTTTGACCTCAGGGCAGATTCTAAGAAAGAAATTCTTGAAAAATCTTTTTTATTCGAAAAAATATTGTTGTGATTTACCTTTAAAATGAGCCCAAGAACTTTAAAAAATGTTTATTATTTCTAGAGTTATTCCAAGTTTTTGAAAACATCAAAATTTGACGTTTTCTTGCAATATCTTTTTATAAAATTGACATTTTGCCTTAATCTTAGCCTTGTTAGATGCAACATTTTATCATATTTCATGATATTATGAGGGAAAAATCTTACTGGTAATATTATAAAAAAATGCACTTTAGCAACATCTCAAAAAACAGGCTTGTAGGTCATTTCCTCCGACAGTGTATGCATTTCTGTATATTTTAGTACAAGTTACTTCACCTTCAAAAAAAATAGTATAATGATAAATAATAATCTCGCTTTTCCTTATTTATTCATGGTTATGGAGAAAGATATTTTAGTTTTTAACAAATTGAAAAAATAATTATCCTTTTTACAACATTTCAGCATATTGTATATCATCTACAGCAGATTTTTAAAAACAATATTATAACTGATAATTAATATGAATAATAAAAAGAACTTATCAATATCTTATCGTGCACCCTGAAAATAAGTTAAATTTTTGTAATAACTTATCACAATTGTACATAAATTATTTTGAAAATCATCACAAAACTGCTTCAAAATGGTTATCATATTTTAAAAGTGGTTTATTATTTTCAAATAATAATGAAAATTTTAACAATTTTTGAAATATCTTTTCATTTTTACGACAGTTTATCCAGATATCAACACTATTTGATATAATTTTGTTAGCTTCATTCCTTCAATATCTTACTGTGATTTCATAAAAACTAAATTCAAAAAAGTTCAGATTTTAATCAATAATACTTTATTTTGTTAGCAAAATGATTCTCTACAACTTTACATTTATTTGAATAAAATAAAATAAAATAAATTAGTTATCAAATATAGTTATTTGTTTATGATTTGCTTTATTAAAAAATTTTTAACAATGATTTCCGCCATTAAAAAATTTATATTCAAAAATTGAATGAGCTGAAGTTGTAGAGAATCGTTTTCCTTTCAACGGTACCAATAATATAGAAATTCTTGGAAATATTATTTCTTTCCAAAGACCTGGCTTTCCGTGCGAGAAATATCTTTAAAAAATTTTTTTTAGGTTCTAGCTTTTTGGAAACAAAATTCCCATCTGTTTATTCCGAGGTTTATTCATCAAACTCAAACTTTTATTGTTGCAGAAATTGATGATATTCAGAATTTGAAACTTACTCTCTAAATCTGAATTAGTATATTTGTAACTGATTAAGAACCAATCTATTCAGATTATTCCATTTTTTATATCGAAAAAATTTATAATCCAAACAATTACACATTTATGAAAATGGTTAATTTCATGAACATCTTTCGAAAAGTATTTAAACAAAAAACCGTTTTTTTTACAAATGAGGTTGAGGTAAGGTAAGATGCCAATCTATTCATATACCATGTTTCAAAATGAAAAAAGTAATAATCCAAACAATCACACATTTCTAAAAATTGCTAATTTTATAAACATCCTTCGAAGAATATTTAAACGAAAAACAGATATCTTTTGATTAATTGAGGTTGAGGTAATAAATCTTAATGGTATTCGTAGGCAACCCTGCAGATTGGAACAAATCTTGAGCTTAGTGTCTCTATTTTTAAATTTGTGCTTACGATCAAAATGAAATATACTTTCTTATAAACACTTTTAGATACGAAAATCAAAATACCAAAAAGATCAAAAATAAAAATTAGGATACAAAATAAGTCTTGTGCTAAGGAAAGAGTACTTTACTCAAAAGTCTAAAAAACCTTTTAAGAAAGTCATGCTTAATGTTCTGATATCCAATTTTAAATTGAAAATATTATTCTAATTCTACATCAACTCGACAAGCAAAATTCGATTGCGAATATGAAATTATAAAATTGTAAATTTAGTATTTAGTGTCAAACATACTACATTCAAGGGCTAGGCCTCGGATTTATTTGAGAAACTCAAAATATGTAGTGTCAATAGTAGCATAAATTTTGAAAAATAGTAGAAAATAGTGCCATGTAATTTTGTAAGTGTTCCATCGAAGGGTTGAGTATTTTTGGTAATCTGGTATACAATATACATTCCCGCAAAATCGCGTTAAATCCTTTTCATTTTTTTTTAAATAAAAAGAACCCTTGAAATCCATTAAAATCCATTCAATTCCGTAGAAATTTCTTCAAATTTTATAATTTCTTTTAAAATTCTATGACTCCCTCAAATCTGGTGAAATTCCATGACATCCCTTTAAATCTCTGAAATCCGTAGAAATCCTTAGAAATCCCCTGAAATTTCATTTCATTTATTTCCTAAAGTTCTGTACAAATCCGTTGGAATCCTTTGAAATCCTTTGAATATCATTGATATCCTGCACGTTACGTTTTGAGAAAACAGGTTAAATATAAATTATGTTTGTCACCTAAAATCATTATTTTTGTTCTTTTTATTGGACCGTAGGACCGAAGAAACCTCTTTATGAAAAATAATGTATAACAACGGTCGTAAAGGAGAAAAAATGCGGATTCTAAGCTCCCAATTTGGATCTGATTCATACAATTTTAAATCCTTTGAAATTTTCTGAAATCCTATGAAATTATTTAAAAACCCTTTATACTTTTTTAATCTCGTTAAATTCCATGGAATCTTGTAAAATATCATCAATTCTTTAAAATCCTTTAAAGTCCTTGAAATCTTTGATATTTTCTGAAATCCCTTGCAATCTTTTAAAATATCCTAAAAGCTTTGACATTCCTTGAAATCCTGTTGAAACCCTATAAATCTCTCAAATATTGTAATTTGTAAAATTCTTTGAAATTTTTGCAATATTTTGAAGCTTCTGAAATCTTACTACCTCATTTAAAATTCCTTAGAAAATGTTTAATCTCTTGAAATTTTCTGTAATCCTACAAAATTCTTTGAAATCTCATAAAATTATTCGGAATCTTTTAAAATAATCTATACTCTTTACAGTCCTTTGCAAGTTTTAAAAACCCATGAATCTTGTGAAATCTCTAGAAATATTTTGAAAATCTGTACAACATCTTGAAATCTTCAATGTCTTTAATACCCCATGAAATCCGTAGAAATACCATGAAATCTGTAAAAATCCCATGAAATCCGTATAAATCCCATGAAATCCATAGGAGTCCCATGAAATACGTACAATTCCCTGCAAATTTCATTTAATTTACTCCTCAAAGTTATTTACTGAAATTCTTCGGAATTCCCTACAATCCTTTAAAAATTTGAAAAATCTTCGATTTTCTTGGAACCATGTAAAATACCCTAAAATCTTTCAAATCCTTTGAAAACGATTAACATTTTTTGAATTTTTGAAGTCTTTGTAGATGTAACAGTTACTAATGTGAATTAATACTGTGACTATCGTATGTCTTTTGTTGATAATTCATATTTTTTCTAAAAAATTAATCTTCATGGTTGAAAAATAAACTTTTTTGTTTAAAAATCAACTCTTTGGCTAAATATTAAACTATTTTCTTGAAAATTCATTTTTCCTGAAAATGTAACTATTCCATTTTTTATTGAAAATTCATCTTTTTTGGCAAAAAATGTAACTTCTTAGTTATAAATTAATCTGTTTTGGTCGAGAATTCAACTATTTAGTTGTAAATTCACATATTTGGTCGTAAATTAACTTTGTTGTTGAAAATTCATATTATTAGTTAAAAATCAAACAACTTTGGTAAAAAATTAAACTATTTGATTATAAAGTAAGCTATTTATTCAACTATAATGTAGAAAATTATTCTTTTTGTTGAAAAATCTTCATTTTGGTTGAACATTCAACTACTTTATTAAAATCTCGTCTTTTTTAGTTGAATTCAACTGGCTAAAAATTCTCTTTTTATGCAGAAAATTAGTTTTTTTTTATGTTGAAAATTAGTTTTTTAAACTGAAAATTTGACGATTCCATTTTTGGTTGAAAATTAAACTAATTAATTGAAAATTCACCTTTATGGATTGAAAATTCTTCTTTTCCGGTTTAACAGTCAAGTTTTTTTAATCATTCGACTTTTTAGCTTAAAAACTTCACTATAATTCGTCTATTTTGTTAGAAAAATAATCTCGTTTGTTCAACATTTATCTATTTGGTTTCGGATTCAACTGCTTTTTCAGAAATTCGTCTTTTTTCGTTGAATTCAACTAGTTCATAATTCGTTTTTTGTTTTTAAAAATAATTTTTTTTAACTGCAAATTTACCTGTTATATTTTTGTTTAAAAACTTATTTTTGGTGTGAAAATTAATTTTCTTGTTTGAAGATTCATCTTTGTAAGATGAATATTCAGGTATTTGTTTAAAAATTCAACTATTTTGTTAAATGTTGTATTATTTGTTCAAAACTCATCTATTTTGTTAAAGTAATCTTTTTTGGTCGAAAATTCAACTGATTTGTTAAAATTTAAACTAATTTGTTGAAAACTCATTTTTTTGTTTGAATATTCATCTCTCTGGTTGAAAATTTAACTATTTTGTTGAAAAATCGTCTTTTATGTAGAATATAAATCCCCTCTTTGAAAAATCCATCTTTTTTTTTTAATTTAACTAATTGCTTGGAAAGAATTCTGTTTTTTTTAATCGAAAATTCAACTACTTGCTTGAACTACTTGGTTAACATTTTTTTTAACATTCACCTCTCTTTGGTTGAAAATTTCATTTTTTGGTTGAAATTTTAATTTTTTGATTGAAAATTCGTTTTTTTTTTGGTTAAAAATTCATCTCTCTGATTGAAAATTGAACTATTTGATGGAAAAATCGTCCTTTTGGTCGAACATTAGTCTCCTCTTTGGAAAAATCCTTCTTCTTGATTTTAAAAATTATTTTTTTAAATTGAAAATGAAACTACTTTATTTTTGGTTGAAACTTTACCTTTTTTAGTTGAAAACTTATCTTTTTTAGGTCGAAATTTAACTATTTTATTAAAATTTGAACTATTCATTAAAAAAATTAACCACTTGGTAGAAATTAAATTTTTAATTGAAAATTCATATTGTCGGGTGGAAAACTCAACTGGTTTGTGGAAAAATTTATGTATCTATTTTTCTGGAAAGTCGTTTTTTTGAGTGGAAAAATTTTCTTCTTTATTGAAGAATCATCAGTTTGGTTGAGAATTTAACTATTTTGTTAAAAATTCTTATTTTTTAGTTGAATCCAACCGGTTGAAAATTCATTTTTTTGTAGTTGAAAATTCATTTTTTAACCTGAAAATGTAAACATTCCATTTTTGATGGAAAACTTATATTTTCTATTTGAAAATTCAACAATTTGGTTTAAAATTCATCTCTCGTGATTTAGAATTAGATTTTTGTTGAAAATTCATCATTGTAGGTTTAAATTTCAACTATTTTGTTGAGTGACCTTATTTGGTCAAAAATTTAACTATTTGTTTGAAAATTCGTCCATTTGGATAGAAAATTCATCCTTCATGGTAAAAAAGTCATATTTTTGGTTGAAAGTTAATCTGTTTCTCTTTTTTATTTAAAATTTAAATCTTGTTTCGTTGAACTACGAAATATTAAATCTTTCGTTGAGAATTCATCTTTTTCATTTGGAACTGAACAGCCAACCGTCTTCGTTATTTTCGGGGGGGGGGAGAGAAAAACAACGGTCGTCAACGAGGGTGGGGGTAAAAAATATCCCAAAATTGGTAACGTAGTTTATGGATGATTCCTTATCGACGACCCCATATTGGTCTTCAATGTATCGGCACGGATTTAAATTTTATTTTTCGCAAAACCTTTGCGAGCCCCCTCCTATGAGAAAGTGTCAATAGTGGCGTGATTCCGAGTCCCGAATGTTTTAAGAGCGAGGGAATCCCATAAACAGTGTGATTAGATTCGTATCAAAGCAGCGCGAAGGTCTCATTATAATACATGGGGAAGCCTAAACTCTTTTCAAATCTAAAATCTCCAGCAGCTAAAAGCTAAAGCCAAACTATCAGTTACGTCTTTTAGGGTCGATGGCCTGCAAGAAATACGGCAGTCTCTGCTGTCTATGCAGGCCCACCATGAATTTGGTTCCCCATTGGGCCTCACCTGCACCAAATTCCTAGCTGGCCAAGTGCGGTCGACGACCCCATAAAAAAGATCACAGGGGCCTTTGCACCGCTGAGGGTTTTTTATTCTAAAATCGAGACTCGGGACTCTAGAGTCTAGACTCTAGGAACTCGAAGGGAACGATGCTGCAGAGGTTATTATACCGGATACTAGTAAACCGGGTCTAAAAAATCAGGTAGAGGTTGAAGGACCGCTGTCCGCCGATCAAGTGCCAGATCGTAGGGTGAGTGTCCTTGAATTGCCCACGTGTAGCTAAGGACCGGTTCGAGGTCATGCTGAATTTAATGATGCGAGACTGAATTTTATTTTATCTTTTTATTTTCTCGAAATGAACTTTACACTTGCATTTTTATTTTGAGTGGGAAGGACCCTGAATAAAACTACGAGATCAAAATGATAATGCGAATAAGTTTGAATTTAAAGATTCTAAATTAAACAATTTTGAATACAAGTGTTCAAAGTTGGCAATTTGAAATTCAAAGAGGAGAGATTGAACAATTTCAAATTCAAAAGCACAGTAGTCTGTATTCAAATTTAAAACTGAAGGTCCTCAAGATTAATTTCATTCAGAGTCAACAATAAGAGGACTGATTTCATTATTAGATGTAACACCTGGAGGGTGGCCGAAAAACATGATTTTCAAAATTCCCGGACTTTTCTCTGACCAATGTTTCATTTTACCAAAACATTTTTAATATATAATTTTTTAAGAACGAAATAAAGAAATTTTTAATTAAAACATAAACCGCAAAAGATAGCTTTTCTAAAATAAAAAGATTAATTTTAAATCCAAAAGGACGAGTTTTCGATAAAACAGTTCAATTTTTGACTAAAAAATATGACGTTTTAACAAAATAGGTCAAATTTTAACCAAATTTTTGTACTTTCAATCTACAAAGATAAATTTTCAACCAAATGGACGAATTTTTAAACAGAAAATATCAAACTTCATCCAAGAATAATTGCATTTTCAAACATATAATCAATCCAAAAGAATGAATTTTCTCTCCAATTAGACGAATGTTCAAGTAAACTGTTCAAGTTTTAACCATGATAGATATTTATTAACAAAATACTTAAATTTTTAACCAAATAATGGGATTTTCAACAAAATAATTTAATTTGTAACCAAATACTTGAATTTTCTACCTACAAAGATGAATTTTAAACAAAATAGTCCAATTTTGAAACAAAAAGTGGACTTTTAAACTCGAAAAGATGAATTTTCAACAAATAAGTTAATTTTCAATCGAGAAACATGGATTTTCAACCAAACAGTTGAATTTTCGAACTTTTACCCAAACAGTTGCATTTTCAATCGCATAGTTGAAATTCAAAGCAAAAGAGAAGAATATTCACTTAAACTTTCAACTATATGGATGAATTTTCAATCTACAAAGATTAATTTTCAACCAAATGGTCGACTTTTTAATCAAGAAAGGTTAAAAAGATTCAACTTTAACAGAAACACATATATTTTCAAACCAAATAGTTGAATCTCCAAACCAAAAAGCCGGATTTTGTAGAAGACCGTTGAATTTTTAACCTAAAAAAAAAACAAATTTTCAACGAAATGATCGTATTAATCAATAACAAAAAAAAAATTAACCAAATAGGCAAATTTTTAAACCAAAAAAAAACATACTTTTTAAAAGACAGTTGAATATTCAAATCGAAATGTTAAATTTTAAGCAAAAAGATGAGTTAAAGACGAAAAATGTAATCGTTCATATTTCAAACAAAAACAAGAAAATTACAAGGGTCATTAAATTGTTGAACTTTCAAGTCAGAAAATAAATTCTCTGTGACACAGTTGAATTTCCAACCCGAAAATATGAATGTTTAACAAAAAAGTTATTTTTCACCGAGCAGTTGTATTTATATCCAAAAAAGAGGAAAGCTCAACCAAAGAAGATTAGTTTTCTATCAAACAAGACAAATTTTCAACTAAAAGATATAAATTTTCAACGAAAAATAGAACAAAAAAATATTTTCAGTTTAAAAAATGTATTTTAAACCAAAAAGAAGATGAAATTTTCAACAAAATAGTTAAATTTTCCACCCAAGAGATAAGCCTTGAATCAAAAAATTTGTTTAACAAATTTGTACAACTTTTACACAAGTAGTTGAATTTTAAATTTAAAAAAATTACTTCTCAACTAATAATGGAATATATACATTTTGTCATTTCAAGTTTAAAAAAATAATTTGAAAAAATGTGTTTTCAACAAATTGGTTCAACTATCAGCCGAAGAGATGAATTTTAAAATAAAATGATGAATCTTCAGCTGGTATAGTTAATTTTGCAACAAAATAAATAAATTTGCAACCAAATAGTTGAATTTTTAACAAAGCAGTTGAATTTTTAACCTACAAAAATGTATTTTTAACGAAGAAGATTAATTTTCTTTAAAAAGGGAGAATTTTCAACAAAATACATGAATTTTCAACCAAATAGTTGAATTTTGAACTAAAAACGATCAATTTTCAACCAAAAATGGAATAGTTGATAATTAAACAGAAAAGGATGCTTTTTGACAAAAATTTTCAACTTTAAACAAAGTATATTAATTTTCAAACAGAAAAATTGAATTTTAAACTACGAAGATTAATTTTCTACCGAAAAAGACGAATTAAAAAAAAATATGCATAAAACATCAACCAAACGGTTGAGTTTTCAACTAAAAAAGGTAATTTTCCAATCAAAATTATGCTTCTCCAACCAAAAAATTAATCTATGAACAAGTAGTTTAACTTTCAACCGAGTGGTTGAATTTTGAAACGAGAAAATTAATTTTCTACCAAAAAAGACAAATTTTTTATCAAATAGATGATTAAAAGAATAGCTTAGTTTCAAAACAGATAGATGGATTTTGAGGCATGAGTCTTCATTTTCTACAAAAAAAAACAAATTTTAACAAAACACATAAATTTTTAACTAAGAAAGTAAAATTTACACCAAATCTGAGATAATTACATTTTCAGTAAAAAAATTCATTTTCAGTAAAAAAATTCATTTTCAATTGAAAAAATGAATTTCCTAAAAAGTAGTTCAACTTTCAACTGATTAGTTGAATTTTCAACTAAGAAAGATAAATTTTCAACTAAAAATGGAATAGAGAATTGATGTTAGGTTGTCGCCAAGTTAATAAGTAAATTTCTCGTGTAAAATTTTGTCTATTGTACTGGTGAAATAATTTTTGGAGAAACGAGAAAAAATCTGCCTTGGCCCGGATTTGAGCCGGGAACGCCTGTATTCATGTGTGAAGCGTTAAACTAAAATTATTTGAACAAAAATGATTAGACCAGTACAATCGACAAAATTAAACATCAAAAATAAAAAAATGGAATAGTTAAGTTTTCAGTTGAAAAAATTAATTTACAAAAAAAAACGATTCTTCAGCAATATATATAAATTTTCAACCAAAGAAATGAATTTTCTACCAGAATAGTTAAATTTTATACCCAAAAACATGAATTTTTAACGAAGATAGTTAATTTTCTACCGAAAAAGACGAAAAAGACGAATTATAGGTGGATTACTCTCGATTACAAATGGATTACTATAGATTCCTTCCCATCGCAAGTGAAATACTTCAGATTAAAACTCGATAACCCTAGATTACAAGTGGATTTCACTGGATTATAAGTGGGTTACTGTCAATTATAAATGGATAAAATTGGATTAGTTCATATTAGATGTGAATTACTCCAGAATATAACTGTATTACTCCAGATTATAACTGGATTACTTCAGATTAGCACTCGATTAGTCTGGATTACAAGTGGATTATTTCGAATCACAAGTGGATTCCTTGATTTAAAGGTGGATTATTCTCGATCACAAATAGATTACTCGGGATTACTTCCCATCACAGGGGAATTAATCCAGATTAGAGGAGGGTTACTCCAGACTAGAACTCGATTACTTAAAATAACAAGTGGATTACAGTGGATTACAAGTGGATTTTCTTGGATTAAACTTAGATTAATCTCGATTACAATTGCATTACTTTGCATTACACGTGAATTGTTCCGGATTACAACTGGATCACTCCAGATTATAACTAGAATACTCTGGATTACAAGTGAAGTCAAGCGGATTACGCACACCGGATTACAAGTTCTGATGGCCGAGCGGTTCAGAGCATTACCAGAGTTGTTTACCCCTTGACGGTGCTACGAAGGAAAAACGTGAAAATATCAATTTCCGGAAGAACCCATGTAAAAAATTATCGGGTAACTATTCAGGGCCAGGATAGACCGTCCTGACCGCTAATGTGGTGCTGTCAAGATGGTCTATTATGGCGCTGAGTAGAAGTGTAACGTTTTTGTATGGTTCAACGCTAATCTGTACGAGCTAATCTAGCACTAGTCAGACAGTCTTGTAAAAATTTATTTTAGATGGTTGACATTGTTCTTTTCTTATACTTTTAAATACCCTGGACATTTTCGGAAATGTGCAAAAAAATATTTGGATTCGTGAATTAGAAAAAATTTTGGCCCTTACGGGCTAGCCAGCATTCGATTAGGGCCAGAAGACTGACTTGTTAATGAGGAAAAAATACATTTTTTTAGTGTTCACTTTTAATTTTTGATACTTATAAAAACCCTGCCTCTTTTTTGGAAATGTAAACAAATATTTAGTTGAGATACTTAGTAATTTTTTTGGTCCTGACGGGCTAGCCAGCACCTGTTTAGGGAAAACTTTATAACGTCAGTCCCACCCGACTTCCATTGACCGAAGTCGGGCGGGACTGACGTTAGAACTTGAAAAGACCGTCTAAATCAGACAGTCTGTTCGGGCCCCAAGTGGATGAAAGTCTGCCCCGATAATTTTCTACAAGGGGAAACATTATAAATTCGTAATTTTTCTATTAAAAAAAATCGAATATGAAGAATGGGACAACCATACCCAATTACCCAGTCACCCACATTTCAAGTTAATATTTGATGAGTAGTATTCACCTGTCAAGTGAACTCACAATAAGATCACACGATATTCACGAATTAACGCAGATGCGAAGAGAACAAAGTCTGCCTTTTTGATGATCGAACCATTGAATAGCTTTCACTTCACGATTGCCACATAGTGCGGGCTCATCCAAATTCACCAAGTCATTTAATTCAATTTCCATTTTTTCTCTCTTCTTCAAATTATAGATACGCCTGATCCAACCCCTTTATTCTAATTCACTCACATAATTATTTTTTAATTCTACAATAAATAAATAAACTTCACTCAATCTTTAAAAATCTAAGAAGGTACTGTCAGGTTGTTTCGTGCCAAAAATTATATTTATGAAAAAAATAGTTGCTCCATGATTTTAAGAATCAACATAATATTACTAATGATGTCATTAAGAATAGCCGCTTCTTAACTAATTTTTTTTAAATGGTTGAATTTTAATATAAACAAATAACTATGTTTGCAGATTATTTATGTAATGGGGTGACCGCTTCACTCAAGGAACATATTTTGCAGTCATCTCTCGGTTTCTTCGCTATTCGCAAAAAAATTGTCATGGTAATTGGAATAAAAAAAATTTTAACTCTTAAAACTGAAAACTTTTTCATTTGATGTAATCAAAACTAAACTGAAAATTAAAACTCTCAAACTGCAATTCTTATAAATCTTTAACTTTTAAAATGGAAGCTTGAAAAATTGTTTATTCAAACGCTAAATAATTTATGCGTATAAAATGGAAGCTTTTACTACTTTCGAATTGAACAATTTTAACTTAAATGCCATTAAATTGAAAAACTTCACATTTTTATAAATAGAACAGTTCAAAGATTTTTGTTCAACAAATATAGATCCACGCTACTATTTTTAATTATATAAATTGAAAATTATCCTCCCTTTTAACTCACATTAATAAAAAAGTTAAAAATAAAACATGTCGCTGTTTCATCTGAATGTTAAAAATACCAAAACCCACCGTCCAATCAATGAAAGTGCTATAATGAAAAAATTGGCCCCTTCCAACTAACAATTTAAAACAAAAATTTCCTCCCTTCCAAGTCGATAAAAATCTTAAAAATAAAAAAGGTTTGTCTTCCAATGCAGAAAAATATAAACTAAAATGTTATGCCCTCTACCTTGATAAAAGACATAAAAACCAAAAAATATCCCTCTTACAATTCAGAAAAAAAATTATAATTGAAAATTCCTCTCTTCCAACTCAATAAAAACATTAAAAACTACCCTCTTTCGATTCAGAAAAATGACTAAAAATAAACAGTTCCCCCTTCAACTCAATACAAATGATGAAATGAAAAAATTGCATTTTACAATTTACAAAAAAAAAAGACGAATTTGGTCCCTTTCAACTCCCTAAAAGTCGTAAAAATAAAAAAATGTCCCTCATCCAAGGCAACAAAAATTGAAAACCAAAATTTCCCAACTTTCAACTGAATAAAAATGTTAAAAATAAAAAATATCCCTCTTCCAATTCAGAAAAAAATTGAAAATAAAATTGATCCTTTAATATCAATAAAAATTTTACCAAGGAAAAAATGACCCCTTCCAATCTGGGAAGAAAATAATAACCAAAATTTCATCCCTTTTAACTCAATAAGAATTATAACACCAAAACAAGGGCCTCTTTCAATTCAGATGAAGATGAAAACCAAAATTTCTCCCTTCCAACACAATAAAAATCTTTAAAATGTTCCTTTTCCAATTCAGAAAAAATGAAAACTATGATTTCCTGCCTTCTACATCGATAAAAGTCTTAAAAACAAAAAATATCTCTCTTCCAATTCAACAAAAAAATGTAATCGAAATTTCCTACCTTCCAAATCAATAAAAACATTAAAAATTACCCACTTTCGCTTCAGAAAAAAGATTGAAGACAAAAATTTCACCCCTTCATCTTAATAAAAATGCTTGAAAGAAAAAATGGCCTCTTCCAATCCAGGAAAAAAAATATGAAACCCAAAATTTCATCCTTTCCATCTAAATATTAACAACCTCTTTTCTAGCTCGATAAAAATCTTTAAAATATAAATATAATATAAATATAATATAAATATAATATAAATAT